>JAOEHX010006874.1:45568-63514 GCA_025448015.1 Bolborhynchus lineola | reverse complement strand
CAACTTCCCTGGGCAACCCATTCCAGTGCCTCACCGCCCTTACAGTAAAGAATTTCTTCCTCATATCCAATCTAAACCTCCCCTATTTCTTCTGAGCTTGCTAACTTCAACAAAGCTTCTACTTCTACAAAGAACTTGCTAACTTCTGTTAGCTAAGTACACAGTAAATGAGTTTATCAACTTAGTATAGTTTGAGTGGCAGCTGTCAGTAGGTAGGATAGAAATAAATGAAGAAATAAAATGCTTTTGTAGTGAAGGGTGTGAACTTTTTGTAGTGTTAGGTGAGTGTGGGAGTGTTTGCCCTCAAGATGACACCAGTGAGAAGAGAAAGTAGGGCTAGATCTAAAAGTGATGCTTTTGTGCTTAGCTCCTTTCCCAGGAGGGGATGCTGGTGAGGTCTGCAGAGATTGCTCAGCCTTCATAAAGTGTGTAATGCATCTGCTTCTAGAAGGTCTCCAGTGGGCATAAAACCTGAGTTCTCTAGGAAGATTGGGCTGGTGTTTATGTTCTGCCCAGGTCTTCCTATACTGCTGCAAAGGTGTAGGGCTATTTTTTTTTCTTTATTTTTAAATTTTGTTTTCTTTTTTTTCCTTAAATCCTGGCCAAGAAACTTTTCTGTCAATCAGTATTTTCGTGGAAGTCAGGTGAGTGCACAGATCATGGTTATAGCAGGCAGTGAGCAGCTAAGCTGCTTGCAAATAGTTTTTTCCACATCTGTCATGGTGTAGACTGACAGGCATAATGAATTCAGAGTTTTCTGTATGATTCACTTCCACACTGATTGAATCCATGCCTTTTAAAAACATTGTGTATTTCAATTTCCCCTCTTCCAGGTTTTCCAAGGAGTTTTTTGAACTGTGTGTTTACATGTATGTATATTTAAAATAAAACCTGCATGTACACATTGTATATGTTTAATTGCCTATGCTATCAAAATTCATTAGTAAGATTTGTCAGTAACACATTGTGGAACTGGAGACAAGGAAGAGCAAACGGTTTGAACAGAAATGCCTTTTGCATTCTGGATGGGCTTAACAATAAAAAGTTTGGATGCTAAGTTATGGTACTTGATCCTAGGGTTTCATTCAAAGGCACGGACACAGATAAAGCTGAGCATCCCCATTCAGAGAGCATGTCTATATGTTGCTGGACCAGGGTCTTGGTTTTCCATCCCTTTAATCATTTGGAATTTAATGAGGGAATATAAAGCACTTAAGTAGCCTAATATTTTCAGAGATGATGTCAAAGGCACTATTCTGACTATTGACACTGTTTCTGATAAGATTTTTTTCCTTTGGGAAATGCTGACTTTTTGGAATCAAAACTTTTTAATGGGAATACATATGTGAGGAAGCAGAGGTACCATCTGTTTTTTACAATGTCCAGAAGTTCACATGAACCCAAATCCAATCTTTCTTTGAGTAAGGCAAATTCCAGTTTTCAGAAAAACATCTTTGAAGAGATATGTTTTTAACCTAATGAGAAGTAGAATAATATTCTGTTGACTGAATGGTTTCCTGTGATTTACTCAGTATCCAGGGCAGAAAGAGCCCCTTGCAGGAAAAAAGACACTGCTAAATGCCTCCGCAGAGGCATGTTGTACGTGCTTGACATTCAGTGTGTTTTCAACAAGGCTGCAGATGCACAGCTCCATGGCAGCAGAGTTGAGCCGCCACATTCCGTGGTGTGGAAGAGGTGCAGCATTGCACTGTAAACCTTAGCCGTGACTTGTTCCAGGGGTGCCACAAGCTGTAGACGTGACTGTACCCGTTTCACAGATCAGAAGAGTGGCTACTGACTGCTCCAAGATAACGGACTCTGCAGGGAAAGCTGTCTTCTTGCAGTGTCTTTCTGCTATTTCATAGCCCTCCGAAACACAAAGATAAATATCTTTCATGCGCTGGTGGAGGCACAGGCCCCTGAAGCCTTTCTTTGCAGTTCAAAGCAGTGTTTGCTAAGAGCTCAGGTTCTCAAACAAATGTTGTTTGTATGTGGTAGTGTATTTCTACAGAAACATCCATTACAGGTCATAATCAAAATTAATAGCCTTTTGTCTATTAAAAATCTTTTTTAATAGCATCAGGAAGCTCTCAAGTGTGGTAAGTATATAAGGGGCTGGATTAGAAAATTTAATTTATTGCTGAAGTAGAAGGCTTTGCATTCTAACCGGATAATTCATAAGCTCCTTCTACCCCCTGCAGACATGGTCTGTCTGTTTTTTGAAGGTGAAAAAGTTAGGCATTACTAAATTAGGGTTTTTTTCTCAGTAAGAACCTCATACTTGACATTAAGTACAGGTCTCCCAAGTAACGTTTAACAACAAATGGAATTGAGTGGAAGTGGGTTTGTTTGGAACTGAGAGCAGAAGTTCTGTCAGTGCAGCAACCTGCCTTTGGAGAAAAAGAAAGCTTCAGCTGGACATTTGGGATCCCTGTCATACATACTCCACTGCACTGTTTCAGGGTAATGACTATGAAGCTGTCCATCTTTCTGTGCTAGTCTTGATAGACTGTCCTAGACCTTGCACTTCTGATAAAGCAACTCTAAGTGGCATAACTCATTCCCTAAGCTGTGGCATCACTGAGAACATGTGAGGCTTTCTGGTTAACTTAGAGCAACACAAAGTCCTGAACTTGTGCCACATGGACTTGTAGTTTGAAGAAAACAAGCCTCTGCTAGGATAAACACAGAGATGTTTTCATAAGGAAGGTTTTTAATGAAGTCTTTGATTATAGGTTACAATATGAATCACCAGGTGATCAGCTGTGCAACGTTCAACTAGTAGCTACCTACCAGTGGTATCCCTGGTATACCACTTGGGGACTGATACTGGGGCAAATATCCAGGTTAATAACCTGGCCGATGGTATGGAGTGTGTTCTCAGCAAGTGTTGTTAATACCAAAGTCAGTGGAGTGATTGATATGCTGGAAGGCAGAGGGGGGACATCAGCTGGCTGGATAAATGGCCTGAGCAGGACCTCACAGTGTTCAGCAAACACAGATGTTGAATCCTGTACCTGGAATAACCGTTTGCAACAGTACAAGCTAGAGGACAGCTGACTAATAGTCAGCTTTGCAGAAAAATGCCAGAGGGCAGCCAGTAGACAGAGTTGAAATTGAGTCAGCAGTGGGCCCTGGCACTGGAAAAAATACAACAGCATTGTGGGCTGCATTACCAAAAGCACGGTCAACAAAGTGAGGGAAGTACTAATTTCTCCCCATTTGTCACCTGTGAAGCCATACCTCCTGTACTATGTTTGGTATGAACTCCCCAGTCCAGGAAAGACACAGGCCTAGTGGAGACAAGTGAAGCACCATCAAAGATGTTCAGCACAGGCTGAACACTTACCTGTAAGCAAACGCTGAGAAAACAGGGCTTGTTTTGCTTGAAAAATAGTCCTGGGGACATCTTATTGCTGCATACAATTACTTAATTGAAGAGTGAAGGTGACATGGAGCCAGACTCTTTTGGCCATGCCAAGTAGGGTGGGTTAACCTCAATGCGTGATGTCACACTGTCTGGCAGGTAAGCATGATCTTAACTCTACTGTTGTTTCCTCAGCAGCAGAAGTTAAATCCTCCTGCCCCACTCCAATGACTGTTTCCAATACTTGTGTGGTATTGGCTACCCCAAAAGTAATTTAAGCAGTAGCAAAAGGTATATTCAGTGACATGGTTATATAACATCTTCTGATATTGTCATGCTATTGAAATGGTATTGTGCAAATTCAATTAATGGTCTAGGTAGTTCATAGGAAGCTTTGAACTTTTTAGACTTGGGTGAAAAGAAGTCTATTATGTTGGTGTATATGTGGTATTCAAGGATACCTGTAATGTAAAATCTTGATTAGAAACAGAAGTCCTCTGAAAACACTGAAATGAGTTATAATTGATGAGACCTTATTCAAGTTAGGTTAGATTTAACGGATAAAGTAATTAGGCTATTTGCATACAGCTTGCATTCTTGTAGCTAAGCATGCTGAAGCCAGCAGATTTGCTGAAAAGTGCAATGATATCATTTTGCCAATGAAGGGGGGAGAGAATGTCTTTTGCAGTAAACCACTGAGTGTACAGACTATTCAGGAAAAATCTGATATCCTTCATTCTTCTCAGAAGGGACTTGGCACCTTGCTGCTTACGCTGTTCAATGTGCTCAGTGGCCGTGTAATTTGCAGACTTTGAACCTCTAGTAGCAATAGTATGACCCAAGTATGTTTATGTAAGGCTCTACAAAATCAGACGCTACAGACAGTCTTGGCTGAAATTTAATCAAAAACCCAGCTTGTCTTTACTGTTGTTCAGATCCGTAAATTTTCTTGTGAAAAACCTCTCGTAATTATTGATTTTATTTCTTTTTTCTTCTGACTTGGATTCATTCTGGAGCTTTGGCAAAGAGTTTCTGTCACCAACAACTTTCGCGCTTTGACTGTGATTCATTATTCATTGCATTATGTAGCTGGGTGGGTTTCAGGGCAGTAGGGCGAGGTTTTTGCTTTGTGTGTGCGTATATTTTTGTCTGGCTTGGATTTTCTAGGGGGCCAGAGTGGGATTTCTCTGTTTTATTCCACAACTTTCATTCTAGCTCATGTCTTACCAATGTGCTACTGTTGTATAGTTATGCAAGGAAAGAAGAGAATGAAGGAATTTGGGGGAATAGACATCTAAACATAAACATTTGAGGACCTTCAAGCAAGACAGCTTTTACTTAGTGCTTTGGTAAAACTGCAGAATTGCAGAGAGGAATGAAATGGCAAAGGAGCAGCAGGAGTAGGGCCATACCAGTACTAGTAGCAGAGTTATCATTCAGTTCCCAAGATGGAGAGCTACATACAGCTCTCCAAGCAACACAAAACTATCAATTACTTTTTCAGTCACAGTGATATGACTGTTATTAAATCTCCAGAGTAAGTTGATTGCATGTACTCAGTTAATCAGTAATTGTTTTGGGTAGGAATAAAACTCAGGGCAGGAAACTTGGAGTCAGATCTGGACTTCCTCTTCCAGAAGAAGAAGATGAGCGTGAACAAACATGTGGGTAGGGTCATTTCTAATGTACTGGGAATGGTTTAACTTTAAACCTGTTTACATTTGACTTATTAGGCTGAAGACATTCTTTCTTCATTAGTCTTGGCTTGAGAAGATAAGCTTCTCTGTTTGGAGATTAAATGAACTGGAACAAATTAAACCAAATTGCTTTTTCTAAATGTTTATGAACTGTTATAATGCATGCATGCTGTCTCCTAGAGAATGTCACCTGCATATTTTTTCAGTTGTAGTTTATTTTATCTTAAGGGTTCATTAGTATCTTTAAGGTGATGGCTTTGTCCTTGTTTTGAATGTTTTATTTTAAGTGCCAGGGCTCTTAAGCAATATTTTTCAATAGCATTCTGCTGCCAATAGTTCTATAAGACCCCTCCTAGTAATAATTTTTTTTTTTTTTTTTTTTCCCCTCACAAGTTTATTCCCATCTCTGAAAAGACTTGTGGAAGTTCTGGCAATTTTTAATTCAGTTTCATGATCAATTCTTCTATCTTAACATTTTGCCCCATTCATGTCTATTCTGATATCCATCCACTTTGTATCATATCTGTATGTGTGTAGTGGAAAATTCATAGTCACTCTGCCTGTAGAAAGTCCTTCCCAGATTGCTGTTCTTGCTCTTTTTAAAGCTATCAGTGAGGCAGGAAGCAGGTTCTGTAGGAGTGCTGATGAAACATGGAGCCTTTTGCCTTCAGGGTACTGGCTCACAGTCACAACTTGTGTTATAAGCAGAGGGTGATGACTAGTGTCGCATGTGTTGCCTGCCATGTTTGTTTGCTATGCTCTCTCCTGTCTGATTTTTAGTGGAAAGATGGCCAGAGTGTGGAGAAAGATAAAGGAATTTTTTGCTGGCTTGTCAAATTGGCATGAAAACTGTGGGAAGAGAGATCTAATATATGTTGAATGACTCAACAATGAATTTATGGCAGAAATGCCACTGAGGAATTTCAAGTTAAACTGTTGTAAGCTGTCCTGTGATTCCTTGCTAAGGTAGATTACCTGAGATCATGTTCACTTTACAGAGGCTTCTTGGCTGATTTTGTTTTATAAGTTCTTGAGTAATTGTTAATATACACTGTATAGACAGCTGACTTGGGAGAGCTCTCCTGAATTTTTCACTTCAGTAAGAAATTTTGTCACTCCCTTTGCTAATTGAAAACCTAATTGCCCTTTCATTCACCTTACTCTTTAGCATCTTCCTCTGGATTGTGTAAAACTGGGATCAGGATGCAAGTAGAGCAAGTAACGAAGTAAAGCATAGTGTGTCAGCATGCATTTTCTTAATGAATTGTCTGAAGTTTAAAATGCATCAGTTAGCTGCTTCATGTAATACTAATTCTGTCTAAGCTTGCTTATTTGAAGTGCTGAACAGAATACCTGTAAATGACTGGGCACCTTGAATTCCCGCATAGGGACTAAGTTAATCTCTCTCCCTGTGTGTATGTTTTCTAGGAAAGTTCCATGACACCATGAATGCATTATGCAACACACCAGTCATGTTTTGGCTGGGGGTTGTTTTTATCCAAGATACCTACAGTTGGTACATTTTGCTGAATTCAGTTGTTTTCTCTTGCTCATTGTCATTAAGGCTGTATATGTTGGTTGCCTGCAGTTAAATTAAAGAGGACATGACTCAGCTGCCAAACTGCATAACCAGCATGAAGGAATAGAAAGAGCTTGCAGATGAGTAACCTCTACTGACTTGGTGAAAACATAGCTTGCTCCTAGCCGTCTCCTTGTTTTTCAGTTTTTCATAGTGTTGCAAAAGCCCTGCCAAGGTTGTTTAGCTTGTTCTGTTTCAGATCAACACTGTGACTAGTGTTCTCTTGCCAGTGTTATCCAAGTTTCGTTATCGTAGTAGAGAAACATTAGCCATAGAATTGTAAAGCCAGTTGCAGACTCCCTAAAAGTTCAGATTTCTTGACTGGGCTTTCAGTTCAGGTCTGCTAATTTGTTAAGGTCTACTTTTGTTTTAGGAAAAAGATTCCCAGAACATATGAAAACACATTACGCTAGGAAATAATGGCAGCAATAAGAATTTTCCACTCGCAAATGAGCATGTTGGCTACTCTTGTCATACACATGGGTTTAAATACAAACCAGTTTTAAGTTGCACTAATTCTCTATATATGAAGTATAATGAAACTTAAGTGAAAACAAAACCCTGCTGCTGTTTGTTTTGTTTGGATATTGGCAAAGTTCGAAGCATGCTTTTTGTTCCTCCCTTCATAACTATTTCAATACAGTGCAGACAAAATTAACTAAGAATTACTCTGTCCCTCTTTGTAAGTGAAAACAGGCACCACCAAATGTTCTTTCTATTGTTAAGGTATGCACAGTATTAGCATAGTGCAGAATATTTTGTTCCTGCTGTGGAACCGCTTCTTGCAACCTCATTTTTGGGGAGCTGAACATGGAAAACATGGAAGTGTGTTATTTTTTTTTTTTTTTTTTTTTTTTTTTTTTTTTTTAGAAGAAAGAAATTTGCTTTAGAAAGAAAATTTAGAGTAAGTGAAAGAAGGGTTTGAAGGTAGCATATGCATGGTCTGATACCTGAAGAACTCCAGAATAAGAGTTTTAGCAGCATCCTCCACTTATTCTATTTTTTTTTTTTTCTCCTTCTTCCCTCTGTCCTACTGCTTCTTTACCTGAAATCACTGTTCTGACCAAAGGGCAAAAGTCAGTGTACACTACATACTGACAGAACCTAAAAGCCTATTAAGCAAAGTATGAAAAAATTTCAGGTGTTGAAAATACTTGCTTCACTATTTAGCCAGTCGTATGGTGTCTTTACAATAGTTTTCATTTTTCTTCATACTATTAATGCCTAATTACTCTGAGCCCTCTGAGCTGGGCCCTTTCTGCTTAGCAGCATGTTAAAAGTGATGCTTTGCATCAGCAGTACCTCAGGTAAATTTCTTTCAACTTCTTCCAGAGCTGTGGATTGGCACTTGGAGTATATTGCTTAAATTTTTTGAAGATGAAGCTCTCAGCTAAATGAGAAGCCATTACCTTGAGCTTTAGCACAAGGTAGTGAGTCATCTCACAAGCTTGAAGAAACTGTCTTTTAAACTGTAGACTCTCTTTCACTATTGATATCTTTTGGATTTCCATAGTTATTTTTGTCTGCCTTTTCCCTGAGTATTCTATTTCTTTACTCATCACCCTTGTGTGTATCACCCTATGCTTCTGATTCTTTTGAAGTTGCAAGTAAATCTTTCCACAAATGTTTTCTTTTCATTATTGTAGTGAGTAAGAAGATATAAACCCAAGTTACTTTTACTGCAAGTGCAGGAGCCTAATCTTAAACCAGATGCTGTGCTGGAATGGTGCAGTGGAGAATCAGGCCCAAAATAATGATTGATTTTAATTTATTGTAAACATGGGATTTTTTTTTCCAAGCAGCAATTTTTTTGGTTGAAAAGTACCCAGAATGTCTGAATTGACTCTAACATTACAGCCATCCAAAACATTCATAATAAAATCCAAACCAGCTCAAACGTACTTGGGTTTTAGTGTTTCATTATAAACCTTTAACTCAGCCAAGGTTAGCAACCCTCTGAAAACCTGGCCAGAACCGTGAGGGAATCTAAGAATGAGAGAATCTAGGTCAGTTTATTCTTTGTGGATGGAAACATGTAAAACTTGACGGTTTTACGTGGTTTCAGCTTTTTAGCCAGGCAAAAATTTTAAGTTGCATTAAGCTCCAAGTGAGCAGTACAGCTCAAATGAGTGGCCTGCTTCCTACACTGTGCCTTACAAGGTCCTTCCACCTTGCCTGAGCTAATCCAAGTGCCTTGCATTGGGTCTGTGAAGAAGAGGACAGTGCTTATCATTAATCTTCTATGTGGCACAAAAGATCTCTGTAATTGTAGTCTTTATTTGGCCTTTGGGGCCATTATTTCAGAGCACAAGGCAAACAGGAGGAAGAACTAAGGGCACATTTTCCAAGAGAGGATGATGAATTGACCTTCACAGTGGCAATGCTCTCTTTTGCAGTATGTGTCTTCTAGTGTCATGGGACATGAGAGGGGAACACTTCTTGGAGCCACAACTCTGACTACATAACCAGAGTGAACTAGCCAGGTACATGAGAAAAGCAATTTTCTGTCTCCAGCACAGAGTCCTCCTTTATCCCCAGCCTTGGCATGCTTCTAGTGGGTCTGAGGAAGAGGGGAAGAATGTGCCCAGTATGTATGCTTAGCTGTGATCTGGGTAAAGGCTGCTCCTAGCTGAGGTAGTGGAATGTTTAATATCATTAAGTGTAAGATTTGGTAGTGTTTCTTGTAGTCTTCATCTTTAAGTGTCAGGAATGCATTAATGGGTAGGTAAATTCATTCCCAGAAGGACTAAACTAGGATGATATAAGGCCCCTTTAGTGCTGACAGCCTGTTGCTTGTTCAAAGTCTAATCAAAGCTAGTGTGGAAGATACAGGTGGGAAGGGTGCTGCCCCCACTTGCCTCATACCTGTTTGGTCTTCTGTGTTCATAGGATGTCACAGGATTAATAAATGCAACAGATATTCTTATGTGGGTACCCACTGGCTCTCTTCACTGGCCTTCTAGACTCATTATGGGTTATGTTGTCTGGCCGTCTGCGCAGAGGCACCTAAGTGTCAATTTCTTTGAAACAACTAATAAATCTTTACTTCTTAATAGCTTCTATTGTAGTTGCACTGTAGCTGGGAGAACTTAGGAAGTTTCACAACAACAAAAATCATGATTATGAAAGCAGTCTTTCAGTAAGATTTGGACTTGAA
Source organism: Bolborhynchus lineola (assembly GCA_025448015.1). Taxonomy (NCBI): domain Eukaryota; kingdom Metazoa; phylum Chordata; class Aves; order Psittaciformes; family Psittacidae; genus Bolborhynchus; species Bolborhynchus lineola. Next base: position 53,714 of record JAOEHX010006874.1, on the reverse strand, counting down.
ACCATTCCATATCATAAATCACCAGACAATTCAAAGTACAATTCAATAGCGGACAATTCAAAGTACCAATTATGTCGAGAATTATTTTGGGTGCTGTGACATTATTAGTGCTAAAATTGTTTTGTTGTCTCGGCCAGCAGAAACTCTCAACAGACTTTTTTGTTTGTGTGTGAGTCTACATTCAATTTCTTTGCTTGTTTGGGGTTTTTTTGGTACATTTGAAGCAAGCTCATCTTCAGTGCTTGTGTCAGTAGTAGTCATTTGCAGACTCACAGAACAAATTGAACATCTGGATAGAAACGCAGAATGTGGAAATGAAGTGTGATGACAAAACATCCTGGGAAAATAGTTCGTTTTATCAGATGAATATAAATATTCTTCATAATGAGAATGGTAGTTTTAGACGTCTCACAAATATTGTGGTGCAGTGTATTAGAAAAGCAAAGTGTAAGACATGAAAAGTCACTGAAATAGGGGTTGGTATTTCTGATCTGCTTCTCAGTATTTAGGAGCTCCCATGTAACTGTAGGAATGGACAGAATAATTTTTTTTATGTAGGCAAATTATTAAGTGAAGAATGTGCTAAACCTGCTTTGGTTGAGCGCTATTTCCAACATGAATCAGCTCTCCACAAAAGTAAATTCTGCTTAGTGAAACTTAAAACTGTTTTTACAAGGTCACTTAACATACGATTAGGATTGATGTGTAAAGCAAAAAACACAATAGAAACAGGTGATAGAGGCTAATAGTGAAGTACTCCTGTCCTGACCCTCCCATCAGGAAGCGGAACAGAGCCGATTTTCATTCAGACCCGACAGCAATTTTATTTTCATTTCTTTTAAGACATACAGAAGTGGATGCCGGATCTGTAGTATGTAGTCTGTCTCCAGGTTGCTCACGCTGTGAAGGTGTGGACAGAGAGAGGACTGTAAAGTTTTCTGCGGTGTGCCAGGCTGCCTTTTACGCCGGTTCCCTGCTCTCCATGTAGCCTAAGAAGCTGAATTTCCCCTTGTGCTGGAAAAGCCTACAAGTGTGACTACTGATGGTCCCCTGTTCGGGGCCTGCGGGCTTGCGTGCTCATACCCTGTCAGGCATGCACACCAGGGGACCGAGCGAAAGTACTTTGCTTCTGTGCCAGGCACAGGGACGGGATCGGCTGTTGCGCGCACGTCTTGCTTGTCACTGGAAGAGGTTGTGTAGGCTGAAAGCGGAGTAATTCATCTTAAACAGCAAACTGGTAGTGCCACTCCTGAAGGCTGTGAGTGTCGGATGGTGACCTGAAGTGAATGAAACTTCCCTGCGAGTTCTTTCTGTGCTGTCTGGATCATTATGTTATGCATTATAAACACGTTTCTCACCTTCAAGTTCACATACGAAGTGCATCTGAATTCACATGCGAAGAAAGTGAAGCTTTCCATTTACACGTTAGCTAGTGCTCCTAATTTTCCTGAAATGCGTATAAAAATATCTCACTGGGAGCTTGAGAATGTGTTTTATTTAAACTGCTGTTTTTCACTCCGCAGCTTGGTTTTGATGGAGGAGGGGGTGGTAGTGGCATTCCAGTACTATTGGCTCCCTCTTGTGGCTAACATTAAAAAAGTAAATAAAAATACATCAAATAGTTCTAAAATTAGGGTAATTTTATTGTGCAGGTTTTAATGCCTACTATAGATAGTATCAAAAACCTTTCTAAGCCTTTCCCTGGATGTCTTTTAAATGTTTAACATGAAGAGGGGAGGCATATTATAATAAAAAGCTGCAATTAAGCAGTAACATTTTATTTCATGTACAGGCATTTACTACCCAAATATTATTGTTTGAAGTGTCACATAATTAATGAAATGGAGCCTGCAAATACCACTGTATATATGAGGCTAGCAATAACTTTTTTTCCTACACCCCCACTTTCATTTTAAAACTGGAGGGAAAGGTCTCTGAAATGACTGTGCATTTTTGCTCTCTGCCTTGCTTTTTTTCTCTGTAGCAACTTCTTAGGAATATTTTTTTTTTCCTAATGTAGATTCTGTAATTTCTGCTATTAAAGGCTTAATTTTTGCAAGTGGCTCTTAGTGGCCTGGCATGGTTTTTATTCCTTCACAGGAACATGGGAATCTTTGCTCTTGCTAGCACATGCTCCCCAGGCTGTTCCAAGGCCCTTTTTCACATGTCATTAAATTACATCATCATATATTTATTGAACAGATTACACTGCCTTTGTTCTTAAAATGAAGGATTGAAACCACTTTGTTCATGTGGTTTTAGAAACAGTTATTCCCCATGACTAAAGAACTTGTATGCTTAAAGAAGTTGTTAAATGAAAAGTTACATTGGTTGTTAGAGGGCTTTTAACTTTTTTCCGTACACCAGTTAAGTTGCATTAAATGTTAAGTATGAAAAGAACAGATATTTTTCTGTTGTCTTCAGGACTTGTTTAAAGTACTGGAGACAAAAATTTAGGAGAACTCATAGCTAGAGTCACTGCATTTAGCATAGTATAACTGTGGGGTTGATCATGGGGCTGAATTGAAAACAGAGCTCTTGGTCCTCATTCTTCTAAGATCCAGTGATCAAGAGATATAATGTATCTTTCTTAGGGCCACTCATTTTACTTTTAGTCTGGAACTTGCCCAGTGATGTTCCCTTGTTTTGTTCCACCTGGGTGCCTCTTCTCTTGAGTCCTGCAGGCATTGCTGGTTACATCTCATTCCATCAGTGACAGCTACTGACCTGGTTAGCTCTGAAATTTGTTCAAAACACCTGGTCTCCTGAGACACATACAAAGCTGGCAGGAGCTACAGGGGAGAAGGAACATTTACTCCTCTCATGTACCACTGTTTTGTATCAAATGCACCATACTACTACATGGCCTGGACACCCCCTGTGATGTGTCTGTAGATGCTAACATCAAAAAACTGTATGGCTCGCAACTCAGTAGTGGCAGCAAGGAAAAAGCATCACCTCAGTTGCTTTAATTCTTCAGGGTTTGCTTCCCTGTCAGCTGAGTTATGGATCCAGCTGAAGATCTTCCATCTTGTTCCAGCTGGCCAGTGTCCACCTAGAGCAGAACCATAGGTCTGTCAATTGACTGACTTCAGAAAATACTGAATCTCCAGGGGCTGTAGGAGACAACTGGTTAATGATTTGAAAGGATTTTGGATATGCAATTATTTGGAAAAGGCCCAGTTGTTTTAACCTCTAGAGCCCATACTCAGAGAAGTATTTCAGATTCTAATAATGCCCAGACGTATGGGTGTAAGTGTGAGTAGATGCACTGAGATGAGTAGCAGTACTTATTGCTGCTGCTTAATGAGCTGTGAGGCCTCCTTATCCTGGCAGGGAGCAAACCACAGGTTCCTCTAAAGTGCTGCTCCTGCTGGTAGACCTACTCTCTGTCAGAGAATGAGGCTCCCTTTGGGACCATTGTGCAGCACAAGATGCTAATGCTAATGCTTCAATTTGGGAAGCAAATGAAAATCAGTTTCTAACAACACTGGAAAATGTATTTTTAACCATATATGCCACCCACAAAATAGTTCTGTTTTGAAATATCTTTATGACTGTTGTTATGTGCTCTAACACATTGTCAAAATCAGGCTTAAGCCTATAAAAAACCTCTTCTGACACTTTTCTTTAGAGAATTGGTTTTACATTCTGTTAAAATAGGAAATGAAGATGAAGCTTAAACTCTTAAGAACTTATCTTTATTTTATCACAGTTTTCAGAGATATGGTGTTTCTGTGTTTTACAGTATTTCACAAATCACTGGGCTTGGTGTTTATGCCTGGCTTCTAAGGAAAATCTAGATACACATATATAGGAAGTAAATTCTGACTCATCACCCAGACTTTTGATTGTGTAATGCTAGACAAGCCATTTAAATGCCTAGCCAAGTTACAAAGTGGGCTTTGTCAGACCTGGGATTAGAATGAATATTTCTGGCTCTTTGCTGATCATACCATCAAAGTAAATTCTGAGGCCTTTGACCTTGGTTAATAATTTTCTTATGTCAGTAAGCACTTAATGTAGCCATCTGTTGGACAATAATAGGAAAACATCTATTGTGCTTTCTATATTTTTGTTTTTCATGGTGCATTGGGTTTTTTTTCTCACATAGCTCAACAGTATCACATACTGTCTCACACTTTGGCACATGTAAATGCTGTGGTAAAGCAATGATCTAGGTTCTAACAGCATTTACATATTTACATTATGAGCTGCAATGCATATGTCTTAATTTCATGATTCAGGCTGTATTGTTTTTACTTTTTTCTTGCTCCTTTTTAAAACTATTACATCATTCTGAAAGTAGCCAATTAAAGACCTGCTCCCCCTTTTGCAAACACACTTGTGCTGTACAGATTTGTTTGATACAGAACACAGCTTTTGGAGCTATCAGATGTATAATCAGCAGGGGTATGTTTCCCCTAGCTCATTCCTGAGCAGCAAGTTACCAGATTATTTCATAGCCATTATTATTATTGTAATTATTATTTATTTTTAGCTTGTATGCTTCAAACTGTCCATTGGATTCTGAATAGGTGAAGTGATTTCCACATACAGATGGTCTATGCCTTCATAAATGGCCTGCTATTCCCTTCTGGATTCCTACAAGTAAATTAACAAATGAAGCTGTAAGCCAGTACCTAGCCAGCAGTATGCTCAGACTCTCTGGTCTTTTCCAGACTCCTCCTGCTTTGCTCTGTCGGTGGTGTTGGGCTGTGCTCCACATTATGCTGGCGGGGAGCTGGCTTTGTGTAGGGTTCCTTCTGCCTTTGCAAGATATTGGCGGTGTTTCTTTTTAGGTCTTATAACTATGCATGTCTTCAAAGGCAGCCAGGCCTTGCAGAGTGATGGTGTCCTCTCTTGTACTTCAGCAAAGATGGGATGCCAAGGTGGGTACTTTCCCCAGGTGTCGGGATGAATGCAGATAGAAGCTACATCTGGGTGGTCTCATTGGTATGGTTTCTGCCTTGGATGAATGCTGAGTCTCAGGGGAAGCCAGCAAGAGCCTTCAACCCGTCTGAGAACATGTATGTGGCAAAGCGGAGCCTTTGTCATCTTCACTTTCCTTCCCCATACTCCTTTCTGCTATAAATAGATTTCAAAATCTTCATTAATCTTCACTGAGTTAGCTTGAGGTTTTGGGTACTGTTATTAATAAATCTGTTGCTGTAAAGGAAGTTCATGGATTAGATGTCATGGACCTTTGCAGACTTTGGTCGGGGTAGCGTTCTCCTTTCACACTGTGAACACAGACAGCTCTCCAGCATTGGTGACCTCTCTGATTTTTGCCAGTATATTTTATTAAGATCTAACAAGAGACTGATGAGGTACTGTATGATAAGAGTTTCATGTCAGCAGTTGCTGGCCATAGGAGCAGGAGTTTCTGCATTCATGCTGAGACTTATTTTCCTGTTGAGCTTGAGACAAGCTTCAGCTGTTAATAGTACCTCTGAGCCATCTATTATACCTGTGAGTATAATTTCCCCTCCAGTGAAGATATATTTGCAGCAGGGAGCGTTTGGTGTGTCATGGGGATGAGGGAGGCCAGCACTGTGGCTGTAGCAGCAGGCTGCCCCTTGGGAACCAGTGAATTGCAGACAGCTAGTCCCTAGGCACATGCTGTAGCAAAGTGAGATTGCTCTCCCTGCCAGAGACCATGGTAAGGTAGCTCATCTGCCACACATGTGTCATGGCATCCTGGGCTGTGGAGGGGGGAGACCTGCTGGTAGGCTGCAGTGTGTTTGAAAGAGATCAAACCAGAAGAGCTGATTCCATTTCTGTGGGTTAGTAACTGGATGGTGATGTTGCATGGCACTGGGCAATACGAGGTACAGGAACAACCAAAGCTCTTCAGATACTCCAGAGCAGCAACTATGAACTCTTAGAAAGGAAGGCAGCACTCTGCAAGAGCAGATGAGAGAGGGGATGCACACCAGCTGCACAGCATCTGTGTTGGAGTTGTTTTGGTTCCTGGAACTGAAGGCTCCAGACATTATTGAACTATAATATGAATTAAATGGTCCTCATTCCTTCTCTGTAAAAGTTAGCAAATTAAATGATTTGAAGATATTGTAGATGCCCTCCTTATATTCTAGTTCCTGGCTTAGGCACATGAATAGCAAGGTAATACATTGGCTTTATTTTCCCTCCATCATTCTTCTTTCATTCCTTATAGTTACTAGGAGATATTGCTCAAGTGGTCACAAAGATGATGGCAAAATAATTTTTCTTAAAAAGTTGAAACCAAATTCCAGCATAATGATAATTATTTCCAGACCTAACTGGTGGTTGATTCAAAAAGAAGACAACCCTCTTTGAAGATGTTGCAAAATATCTTCCAAGTTTCTATGAATTTAGTAATTTTTCAAACCAAAATAAGCTGTCACGAGCGCATTTTACCTCCTGCATGAACAGGAGCCACAGACCTTTCCTTATTGACAGTATGTCTTTCTTTCAGAGCCCCAAAAATCAGCTGAAAAATGGATAGAATAAATCCACCCCATGAGCTGTTCCAGAGCTTCATTGGACTTGATGTTAAAAAGAAAATAAACTTGTTTCCAATAAGAATACCTACTGCAATTTCCAAATGTTATACATAATTATACGTTTTATATCCAAAGTTGAGTGGTCCACTATCAAATCTGCCTTTTCCTGCTGGCACTCGTAAACTGTTATCCTGGACCTTCTCCTTAAGATAAATATCTTAAGCTGCTTCAATTTCCTAGTCCGGTGAAATGTGTTTTAGTAATTTTTGTGGCTCTGATTGATCTCTCTCAATTTTTTCCACACTATTTGTGTTGTGGACAGCAGAACAGTGTGGTATACTGGCAGGGATTGTTAGTGCCAAAAGCGTCAATGTTATTTTCCTGCTGCATATTCCCTTATCTACATACCAAACCACAACTCTGTCATGGTTATTCATGGAAGATGATAATTTTGGATTATGTGCTTTTTCCACAGAACAGGGGGATTAAAAGCTAGTATCCTTACAATTGCCTTTTGGCTGAACAGCAGATCCCCAGAATTGAAGTCTGTAGAAGATGCTTAACTTGTACCTGTCTTGTCAGGGTATTTGTAGGGCTACCTTACTGAGTTGTATTCTATGGGCATCTCAAGAAGGTTATTAAGATATATGAGAGGCAATGAGGTGATTATAGCTTGAATCCTTATGAGGACCACCTGCCAACAGCTGCCACTTTGTCTGATGACAGAGACCAGGAACTTTCAGGATTAAAATCAGTATTTTTGCTACACTGAAGAGATGGGCTCTGAGATGAACTGTGGAGGTTCTCTGTGGAGATGGGGAGTGTAGAATTATAAAGGATTTTAAAAAACCCCCGAACAACTCCCAAAAACAACTGCAAAAAAGGCAAACATGGCAATGACAAAGGAAACTATCTCGTCTTGCATGTCAGGGGGTATGCTTGTATATGTGATGTTTCCATTTCCATCTGAATGCTGGAAGGTAACTGCAGTCAGCACTTGATTTCCCTTATGACTTTTAGAAATGCTGTTGGTTTTGATCGACTGGAACAGTGTCTTGGGCACTCACTTGTATCTGTACTGCAAGGACTCCGGAACAGAGGTAAACCTAACAGCAGAGCAAAGGTGCCTGAGCTGGACTGGTGGCAGCAGCTTGGCAATAACTCACTAGGGCTCAGAAGGATGTGCAGCACCTCACAAATGGGTTATGTTAGCTTTGCCAGGTGAGAAGTGCCTCTTTTGCTGTCACAGTACAATCCACTCTCTTATGGGGCATGTGGATGCTACCTCAGTGCACAGGCATCTAAAAATGTACAAATACTGAGGTTAAGTGTTAATAAGTGAAATAAACACTTGAGGGGCAATGGAACAAGGAAATGAATGAGGGAGAGAGAATTGGCAGAATATGTCATTTTTTCTTTAAGCCAACAAATTGTTTTTTAAAAGGTTAAATGAAACAAAACAATCACATAGTATATTTCTTTTTTACAAAAATAATAAAAAAAAATTGCATTTTTTTGGGTAAGCTGTGTCTCCCAAAGGGATTTAAAATCTTTCTTACCACAGTCTTATTTGACAGTTCAGTCAGAGTTTGGCCACAGCCTGATCAGTATGGTTAGCCAAGAGCATCACCAGCCTGGAGGACATTGTTGGTATTTGA
>JAOEHX010006874.1:0-45468 GCA_025448015.1 Bolborhynchus lineola | reverse complement strand
GATATTTGATGCTTTAATAAACAGTCTGGGGGCTGTGAAAGGAAATATAAACAATAGAGACGTTTTTAGTGTAAATACAAGCACAGAAAATAACCACATTCCTTAAAGACCTTGTGCAGGATGAATCATTTGCATTGCTTAAGTAAATCACATGAAGCTGAGGAGGGCCTGCCTGGCAGCATAAAGTTAGTTAGGGATGGAAAACAATTAGAAATTACTGTTGGCGGATGAAGGTAAGGATGCTGCTGACTTTGGAGGGCAACACTGAGTTGTATCTTCCTGGTTCATCTTTGACAGCACCCCACTTTGCCATGGGCAGCGTACTTTGAGTTTCATGGGTGGGATTTGTTAGGAGAGATAACTTATTTTTTTGACCAAATAATATAAGATTGGAGGGGGGGGAGGAGGGGCACACAAATTGTTGGTGCACAAGCTGTTCTATAGATCCAGAATAGCTGCAGCAGTCTTCACAGCTCATTAACAGCTTAACAACTGTTTGGAGTGTAGATAGACTGTGCTGGTCCAGGCACCTGACAGCAGATGTGATGGGTGACTACGAAACAGGAGGAAAGGTGGACAAATCCTGAGCTCTTACAAAAAACAGCATGACCTGAAACTTACACTGCCTGTGGATTACTGAAAGGCTGTCTGGGAGGAGGGAGGGAAGTTAGAAATAAGACCAGTATTCCTGTTGAGTCTGTAATTTTGTTTATCTTATGTTTTGGTGTCCAGTAGAACCTATATGAATTTTTGTTTCCAGATTCTCCTCCAAAGGGATCTGATACATTTCTGTAAAAAATCCAGACTGTGCAAACACAGGGTTGGTGGGGTTTTTTCTCTGGTAACTGGATATTTCTGGCCTTTGTCAACTGTGAGTTTACTCAGGCATCTACTGGCTGTGCTTTCTTACCCACACAGTTTCTCTGAGGGCATTTTGTCCACCAGATGACATGTATTGCTCACTGGGAGACCCAAGCCTCTGCTCCCATCATGTTGGCGATTGTGTTTCAAGGGGAATTTACTGCCATGGATGTGGAAATGTGTTGGAAAAACATTGTAGCACAGTTTAGTTCCTTTTGTCACATATAATTCTGATATTGTATGAATTTAGCAAATCGAAGGCTAATTTAAAGTGTGATTATAGAGAGAGTGGAAGACTTCAAAGAAAGGCCAGTACGGGTTGTGGTTGCAGTTCAGCTTAGCTGAAGTGAACTGAATCACTACTTTGCCAGTCAAGGGTGGAATATTAATTCTGCTTCTTGGCCATCTCCTCCTTTGAGTTATCCAGCAGGCTGCACAGGGACTGTACCTGTGCTTTGGCAAGCAAAACATTTCAGCTCTATTCTTCTCTCATTGACATTCATATGAATATGAGCAGAGGCTCTTCCCTCTGTCATACTATTTTTTTATAAGGTGAACTCCAAATATCTGTCTTATGAACAGTCTTCCAGCTCTCCTTATTTATTAGGTCTTCATTTTCTTAAGGTATAAATGAATGTCTTGTGAATTAATTTGACTGAGATAATGTTACCGCATTATGGAGTTGAAAAACAAAGTCAGCAATCCCACCTCTGCTATAGACAGAGTGTTGTTATTATATTGTTTTATTCCATTATATTATTTAGCTAATTATGTACATTGTTAGTTGGTTGTAACGGTCAAGAGAAACTTTGCAAGGAGAACAGATACAGCAGAGCCTTCCTGATAGTATCAAACAAGAAACTGTAACTGCTTAAAAAGGGTGCTGCAAAGGGTATTGCTTTATTCTAGAGCATCTTTAAGAAAGGCTGGTGAGATACCCAGCCAGTAGAAGCATAAAATGTGATTTGATGTCTTAAAGTCCCCCTCAGAGCTGGAAGAGTTTGTGATGAGATGTAGATTGGTACAACCTGTGCCTTAGGGGGTGGGAGCCTTCAGGTCTAGTTTCCAGTCTCCTGTGACTCCCAACATTTTGCCCCATTTTCTCATTACTTTGACCAAGGCATTTGGTAATTCTTGATTTTTGGGTAAGTTTTGTGCTGAATATATGCTCAGTTTTAGTTGCAGCATTAAATAAATGTTTCTGTTATTTACTTATGTGTCCAACCTAAAAAGTTCATACAATAGAGCCATTTGTAGGGCAGTAACAATTATTCAATTATTATTAGAACATGTGCTTGCTGAATAAGACTGGATCTAAGCATTTTGCTCTTAGCTTTTTATGCACATTTTTTCTTAATTCTACTGAAGCAATTGGGACTTAATCATGTTTCAAGAAACAGAATTTTAAAATTATTAATATAATTTGAATACTGTTGTAAACCATGTAATTTTCTGTGCATTCCCATTCAACATGGGAGCATATTTTATACTAAAATGAGAAGGAAGCATGAGGGGAGAAGACTTTATAAAGATCAAAAAAAAAAGGTGGCATAAATAGTTGCTTCTGACAGTCGTCTAAACTCACTAAACAATTGAATTCATTTGTGAGTTACAAGGATAGTGTTTGAAGTAGTTACATGGCAACAGCACAAATACTTAGGCATTTCTGCCTGTTGATAGTTTGCAATAGTTATGTACTATTCATTTAAAATACATTTGCTTGAGAACAAATGTACAAAAGTATGTTGTTTCATACACCTTACATATGAAAGTACATGAAAGAGTGGTTCAGAATGCTGAGAGTGATTCAGAACCTATAACTTCATCTCTTTCCCAATGTCTGGATATTCTGTTTTTGAAAGCAAAGGTTAAGCACTGGAAATCCTTTGCCAGATGTCTGTAACTACCTTCATGTTACAGTTTCATTGCCATGAAGTCAGGTCTCTGCAGGTCTCTTCAAGTAGTTGATTTGTGGTCTTTCATCCTTGTTCATTCTTGCCATATATACCCCAACTGCAACATGCCTCGCTAGGGATAAAGGCACAGTGGCTGTCATACCTTGCATGAGCTTATGACAGCAGGGTTGTGCATCATGTCTCTGCAGCAAACTGGGTTTCATTGTGACTCCAGGCAGAGAACTCTCCAGTATGTGAGATGCTGTGGAACTTCAAAGGGCTGCTTTGGCCTCTTAAAACTGGCTTCATTTTGGCGGCAGCACAAAATGTCCCACCTGGGGTTCAATGATCCATTTCTTCTGGCATGCAAGAGAAGAGACTGTAGTGCTGCCTTCCTAAAATATGAGCTAGAGCCAAATTTCTGAGAGGCAGGACTCAGCTGTGGGAGTCATGCAATGTCATGACACAATAGGGTGCTCTTACAACTAGAGCGTTTTGACAGTCCAGTGAATGATGCAGCTCCACATGGAGTTGCATCAACTCAGCTGACAGGGTGAAACTTCCTGTGTCTGGCTTGGCACTGAAGAGAATCTATCTTGCAACTCCATCCTATGGCGTGACAGGTTTGCAGCATCCAGAAGAGCAGAAACAAGGTTCCCTTGAACTAAAAGTGTTCTGTGAATAGTGAGAAATCCCTTGGAACATTTTGCCTTGTCTGTTGCTCAGAGCTTGAATTAAATTCTGCAGAATTGCATTCTGTAACAGTAATTGCTTTCAGTTCCTTAAAGCTCCCAATTTTGGAGAGCTTTTCTGTCCCCATGTGTGCCAAAATAATGATGTTGTAGTTCCTTCAGCTTGGCATATAGTTTCTCTAGTCTGAGCAATAGTAAGAAAATGCATAAACCTGTGAGCCTGCTAAATTACTCGAAACACTGGAAGCCTCAGGTAATGGAGCAGAGGAATTTCTCAAGAACTGGTTTTCTTTCCAGAGAGCAGGAAAGGGTTGGTTTGTGCCCACTGATGATGTAGTATAGTTCAGAGATAAGCCCATCAATACATTATTTTGTGTGCAAGTTTTGTGTGTTTTTAGAACTACAGTAACATTTAGAGAAGGAGAATGCAGTGGCTTTGCATTTTTTCCCTTTCAGAGGTACAATATTCATTATGAGCAATCAAAAACATTTTCAATGGCTGCTATAGCTGGCTGAAATATACATTAAAAGGATCAGTTTATGGCATTAAAAAAAAATGCTCGTATTTTACAGCCACCTACATCTTTGCAACTAAGTTAAATTAGAATTTCCATAGCATAGACCCTGAATTTAAGGCAGAGTCTTGGGTGCAGCTACACCATTGTCAGTCTGTATGTCTCTTTTTCAACACTATCAAAACCAGTGGTGAAACAAAAGAGCAGAAGTTTCAGTAGTAATGAAGTTATGCTCCCAGGAAGTCTCTTGCTCTTCATTATTTCATGACAGTCCATAGGACTGCAAAGATTAATCTTGCATATGACAGCTTTTATTACCCTTCAAATACTTCTGTACTTTGACAAAATCTAAACCATGCAGCAGCCAAGCATCTCTCTTGTTGTGCTGTATACGTGGTGCTTATGCTCAGCCTCTACCCTGCAGGGGAAGGGGTGTTCTTTTTACTTGCACAGCAAAGCTTACTTCAAATTGCACTTGTGGAATATAAATTACTGGTTTTTATTCTTCAGCCACAAAAAGTTGCAGTGGAATGTCAAGATCATTTCTTTTTGGCCTGCAGGAAATGCTACAGTGATAGAGCAGATTATGATTGCATCTTGCATCATCATTCTCTTTCCTATGCCCCATTGTAGAAGCTCCAGCAATTGTAAGTTTGGGTGTAGTCTCTCAAAATGAGCATTCAGAACTAGTGGCTCCCACCAACCTGAGCACTTGCGCTGAGCGTGGAAAGCTTGTCTCCACACAGAATTTCCAAATGGGCAAGAACTCTTCCATGTGTTCTTGGGAAAGAGATGTAAATAGCATCCCTGAAAAAGTTAATGATGCACTAAACTAGCATATAAAGTTTGTGGAGTTGCATTTAAATATGCTAAAGACATTATGGCTTGAGAAAGAAATTATATGTTTGCATGTAAAGAACAATAGTGTCTTAAACCAGAAAGTAGACTTATGGGAAAATCCAGGCTGTGCACATTTGAGCTCTGCAAATGCTGTGATGAGGGCAGAGTCAATATGCCCTAGAGCATTTCTGGAAACTTCAAATGGAAAGATTAGGACTAAGTGCAAGAGGATGATAGTGCGTAGGAGTACAGTGTAGAACATTATAGAAATTTAAACTGAACAGAGAAATGCAGAGACCTATGACCAGCTTGTACCAAAATTCTTTTCTTGTTGTTAGAATTTGGGCTAAATTATCATCTCAGTATACAGTGACTCTGAAATTGCTACTAACCCAAGTTTCAGAGTTATTCTCTGGACAAATACAGTCTTCTCTTGTGTTAGTATCTCTGCTTCTCAGATATGGAATATTGAAGTAACCAAGGAGGAATGCTTTTCTTGGTCAAGAAAAACTTTCCTGGAAACAAGGAGAGTGAAGGCATCAGTCCAGTTTCCAGCAGAATCTGACACTTTCATTGGCATTTTTTATCTTATTTAGGGTATGAAATATTCCAAGAAGAAATTGGACAAACTGATTGAAAATGAAACACCTGATTTTGGTGCTAGGATCTGAGTCAGAGTTATTGGTCCTATAATAAAGTTTACTGTTTGAGAGAAGCTATAAAAGGTAAAATTGAATTTTCACCATACAGTTTATATGATCATGTTTATTAACATTGCTTTCCCTAGAGTCACTTACATTTTGTTTAAGTAAAATACGTAAAAAGTTAAATACTGGTCTGGCTGGGTTAAGGCAATTATATGCTAAGATTCTTCTTTTCCTTATTACATTTTTATGGAGATCAAAATTTCTGTATAGGAGTGAAGACCTGCTTTCAGGAAAACTTTTTAGTCATCTCAAATTGGAGTGAAAATGGCAATGGTTTTGCCACTTTTTTGTACTGACAATGATTTCAGGGTGCTCTGCAGGGTGAATGTAAACTTAAGAAATCTGGCAGAAGTTGCAAGTGTAAATACTGAGATCAAGATTAAAACATATTTTGCACTGACATTAAGTAGATCTCATGTACATATGAAAAATAAACCCCTTACTTATTAAGTATTTCTAAGTAATTCTAGCCTATCACATAAAGATTGAGTCTGAATTCTCTGAAAATCACATAAACAACACAATGGTGTCTAAATTTTGAGCTGTTGATAAGTTTGTGAGTTTCTCCTAAGTCTGGGGTTTTTTGTGTTTAAAAAAGGAGGCACAACTTCAATTTGAAATTCTTTTTTCTCAGCCTTGAACTCTTCATCCTTTCATGTTTGCAGTTTTAAACATATGACAATTTAGCATAATATGACTTGTTAAATAAAACCTGTTTTTTTATTTCTTTTCATGTAGATGGGATCAAATAGGCTTTGCTTGACAATGCATCACACTTTCCATCCAGCTACACAGAAGAGGCTTGCATGCAACAAATGCCTAATTTCAGTAGGCAAAGTGAAACTTCTGATGCTGCAAACTGAAACTCTAAGCGTGTCTGTTTAAACATATATTTTAATAAAAAGCATGCTGACTAAAACTGCTGTACAACACCATCTCTTCCTGCTAAGAGGCACACACTCTTGGAAAGTCAAACTCCAAGAGCTTGCATGGCATTGTTTGGAGTGTTTTGGTTAGATACAGCTATTTGACTTTCGATCTAGCACTCTAGACCACACAACTTTTGGCTTTGCTTTTCTTCCTGTTGCTGACAAGGAAAATGTTTCCAAAATCTGGTTCATAATTTGACTCAACCCATTCCAGGCTTTGTAGAGTTAACAGTGTTTACTGCATAAGCTGGGATAGCATCTGGTTTTTTCCTTAGTAATTCTTTTTCTCAAATTAGTTCTGGACTGCTTCCTTCCTGAACGCACAAAGGTGATGGAGGCTCTGAAAGGCCTATTAGAGCATATAGAAGTGGGAATATAAAATGGCAACAGGGACCTCCTTTGGAGCTTTTTTATCTGAGGGGTTTCTAAGATCATAGAATCATAGCACAGGGTTGGAAAGGACTTTAAGATCATCTAGTTCCAACCCCCCTGCTATGGGCAGGGACACATCACACTAAACCATGCCAACCAAGGCTATGTCCAGCCCTGCCTTGAGCACCACTAGGGATGGAGCATGTAGAATAACAAATTTCCCTTAAGCTGTGACTTGGTTAGTCTCTATGAGCTAGACATGGGTTCAGAGAAGAAATAAAATCGTAAATGTTGAAAAGAGGACAGGACTTTCCATGAACTAGGGGAAATTACTGAAGGAGCCCATGAGAGAAGCTTGATGACCTACTGCTGCACAAGCAAGAAGACATAGTCCCTGGGTGAGACAGGTTTGCTTTTTAATATTAGAAGATCAGCTGCAGGAGGACAATAACTGTGAAAAGGCTGTGGGCTTTTAGGGAACACAGGGCAATAGTTAACATGCATACAGCTTTTTATCCCTTGCTCTAGGTGGCTCACACTATTTGAACATATGAATTGGGTGGGGGCTGGGGGTGAAAGCAGGGTGTGGGTGAAGGGGTAACTGCTGCAGGAAAGGTTCAGAGTTGTCTTATCATTCAGAGATGATGAGACTAGTGCAGAAGCAATGGTATTTACTATCTGCAGTTCTTGTAAGAGACTAGGTAGTGTTGTGCTCTGTTCCACAATCCATTCACAGTAGGGAAATAAAAGTCTGATAAGCGTATGCACATGCATATACTGAAGCAGAGGTCTTAGGTGATGCCATGACAAAATGAGGAATATTATGGAAAACACTGTAAAAGATTATGGCAGTAGGCATGAATTTCTTAAGGTAAGATACTTCAAAATATGTACTGGTCATGGAGCAGAGTTTTATTAGTAAGCATATTGTTAGAGTCATCTCTTACATAATATTCAAGTCATATGGGCAGGTGGACACTAAACAATACAACAGCAGTCCTTCAGAAAGAAATGTCAGAAGTAGCATGAAACTGAGAAGATGAAGCGAGTCAAATGAAGCAGGCAGAGACAAACACATTAAATAGGAAACCATTTTTAAATAATCATGCAGGACAAAGATGACCATTGCCTTAAATTGCAGGAGTGAGGCTCAAGGCAAGTGTGACTCAGACATGAGAGGGAACTTCTCAGTACTGATTTTTACATTTTTTTTTTCTGTTCCTGTAATTAGGTAACGGCAGGTAACTTGGGAAGCTCTCCATTGAGGAATGCTATATACCTTTGTGTTTATACTGTTGGTGTGTTGGCAGTGGTCTCAGCATATGGGACTGCATGGCTTATAGCTTCCCTTGCCAAGCGAGCAGGGTTATGAGGATGGGGCTGGCCAGGTTCTGCCTGCTCTAGTAGGCAGCTGAATGCCTTTAGCAGCTGGCAGCCTCAGCTTCTACAAACATGGTAGTTGGGCTTTTCTTCTGAAGGTTTGCATGAGAAAGATAAGGATTCAAGAAACTGACCTTTTTTTTTTTTTTTTTTGCAGAAGAGTCAAAGAATAATATTTAGATATGCAATATACCGTTCCTGACAGCAGTACAGCAAATTCTCTCAATTTACATCTGGTTTTTGTGTCTTGGTAATGCTTCAGTTGTCAGCCCAACCATAGTGATCTGCCTCACTGATAATGTATCATATAAATCATTAAAGGGAGTGGTGTTTTTTCATGTTATGGCAATGTGCCTACTTTCTACAGGTACTGTATTTCTAGTGATTCAGACTGAGCATCCAAAAATATTTGTAATTGCTTTTCTGATGCTAAGTCATAAATGTCTTTGCTGCTAGTTAGTTCACTTCCCTTCTTCTTAGTGCTTGTACTGCTCCCTACAGGTGTTTAGTATGCTTAGAAAGTTGTAATAAAGTTCCCAGATGATACCTGTTCCTTTACAAGTAGCCAAAAGGGAACTCAGTTCTTAGGTTATTTATTCATTTATGTGGATCTTCATTGTTCCTAGAGTATAGCAGACCATTTCAGAAACAGCAATAGTGTTAAAAATATTGTATAACATATATGAAAACTGAACTCTGCTGAACTCTCTGCATTATGTGTTTTATTTTGCTGCTTTTTCATTAAGTTGCTTTTTTGCTTTCTTCCTCTAACTAAATGCTTTAAAAACACCTTGGTGGAGTTTCCTTGTTTTATCAATTACAGGCCCAATGTGTTCTCAGCACTACTGTTAAAGTACTGGTTTTGATAGAGTTGCTCATTATTGCAAATGTCACCTTTCTGCATTGGTAAAATTAGTGCAGCCTTGAAGGTCAGCACGCACAAATCACTGAAGCACATTCACTTGAAGCTGACTTGTCCTTTTCTGGGGTTAAACCACTGCACATGTGTATGGTTCCTTGCCTCTTGGCACACCCTCTACCACCTACACTGCTTTAGTAGCAATCCAGCTCTGCTCCAGAGCAATACTCACAGCTGTAAGGCAGCAAAAGCTGCTGCACTTTAGCCCTGATTAGGGCTTATTGATGTTGCAACTACATGCTGCTAAAACGACATGATATTACGAGTACATTCAAGGAAGATTAATCACATTTTGGCTGTGCAGTATTTGATGTGGCAACACAAAACACTACAAGCCACGGTAGTGCCAGGAGCCTTTCTGTAGTACTTTGTGTCGGAGTTGAGGAGTCTCTAGTTTCTGCAGAAGCTCAGGCATGTGTGTGAGTGCAGAGATACTGAAGTGGGAAAAATGTATTCTGGGAATACCACTGCACAGTTATTCTGTAAATTGTGCAGTAACACCACAACTGGAACTGTGGATTAGGCTGCCCAATAACTGTCTGCAGCCCTGGAGCAGATATGGTAACTTAACTAGAGGATCATTCTTCCTGCCCACAATAGTGCCCTTTTGCCTTTTCTCGGTTGACAACAGCAGCTTTTGCTTCTTCATTCACTGGAAACTAATCACCTTTTCCGCATCAGACATTCCCAGGTTGGGGCTTCTGTATGTGAGCTGCTTCTGTGAGCCTGTTCCTCAGCTTCTGTTGCCTCTCATGTCCTGAAGAGGGGAACTGTTTCTTCTATATTACATTTCTTTTTTCCTCTGACAATAACAAGCAATAACTTTTAGATCTTTCTAGTATTAAAAGTATTACATTATTTCCTCACCCTATACTTACTACAATACTGTTTACTCAACTTAAGGTTTGGCTAGCTGGGAAAATATTCCTCTTTCTTCCTTGACGAGATTTTAGTAAAAGTAGTGTCAAATACCAACCATTTTCTGGCTGGTTTTGTCTTGCAGGACCTTCTGGGGAAATAAAATTTCCCTTGCTTCCACCTGAGTTCTTGTATAACGCTGCCGGTGGTCAAGCAGAGATCTCACATCTCCTGTATGGTTTTTACAGATGGTCTTTGTCTGAAATTTAAAATGTATATGAGAAAACTCTATCAGCTTTGCAGAACTCAAAGTTTGCTTAGAGTGATGCTAGCTTGAGCTATTTGCCAGCATGAAGGTATTGGGAGGGTTGTTTCCAAAACTTGGTCTAAGAATTGCTTCCCCAGTTCTCTGACCTCAGGAAGCCCCTAGTGCAGTTACTGGCAAGCTGAGGAGCTTGTTTATGCACTACACACTTCAGTCTTGAGTTAAATATGTTTCTGTGTGCGTTGCCTAGGGTCTACTTCACTTTTGTGCTGTTGTCAGAACATGCACATTTCCTGGTGTGTTTTCCTTTCCCTTACCTTCAGACATGTTTATTAGGAAGCCTAATATTTACTCACTTAAGCAATTGACTGCACATTAATTTTTTAGTCCTCAATGCCAGATTGCCTGTTTACAACTTAACCTTTTCTTGACCCAGTTCACAGCTTACTTTCTTGACTTATGGCCTTCACCAGTTTTTCACAACCATTTGGCTCCAGCTGTTCTTATAAAAAGAGACATTTAATTGCACCTTCCAGTCAGCCTTAGGGCTTGAGAACACTCATCAGTTTTAATCATGTTTGCTATACTCTATATTGAAGAGGCAACTCTTAACACTTTACAGTATAATGTGTTTTCCATTCTGTATTTATTAGAAGTGCTTATATGACATTCTTACAGCATTTAAAAGCCACATGGGAGAGGAAGGAGTGAGATTTAAAGCAGTGATGGAGTGGATCAAGAAGTATAACATTCTGAATAGGGGGAGAGATGATAGGTCTTGCTCGGCAAATGCTGCCATCCACCAGCTAGAGACTGCTAGCGTCTCGCATCCATTTGTTTCGAACCTGACAATGGTTAGTTTGATTTGTCTCCTCTGCTCTCTAGTGCAAGAGAATAACTTTTTAGTGCCATTTGTGACTGTACAGATCTTCATCATATCCATTTTCAATTGTCTCTTTTTCCAACTGAAAAATGTTTAGTTCTTTTTCAAGTAGAAGCTGTTCTTTATTTTTGCTCGTTCTCAGTGTCATTCCCTGGACTGTTTCTGCTTATACTGAAGTGTTTTGAGAGGCAAGGACCAGGACTGCATGCCATACTTGACTTGCTCTGTGATGATGATTGCTTTTTCCTGTTCTTTATTTCTTCATGAGAGTTTTGCTTTTGCTTTCTTTTGTTTATTTGTCTGAGATGATGTTTGCTTGGAATTACAGTGTGTCTATTGCAATCCAAAGTTCTTACACCTCAATAGTAATGGTCCTTCACTTGTATGGAAAATTGTTATTTATGTGTGCATGCCTGAAATTTATCCAAATGAATTTCACTCATATCTAAATTATATATTTTGACAATGTAATGTTCAACTAACAGAGTGTGATTAAGACTTTTCTGCAGTTCTTTGGAGTAAGCCCTCATCTTTACCTACTTGAACAAGTTTAATGTATCAACAATCATAATCATTGTTTTCCTATTAACCACACTTTATAGATTACTTATGAGCACATTCAACTATCACAGTCCTTCTTTGAATGGCCATATCAGAAGCAATTGATAACTTTTACTTTGTTTCCTGTTCTTATAAATAAATAGTTCATCTTTGAGATCTTCCCACTTTTCTTTTTGGCCGTCCATTTTTTTCAGGACATTCCAGGTAGGCATTAATTGAGCATCTCCTGGAAACTCAAGCGGGTTATATCTACTTTTAGTACTTCTATTTTTCGGTTGAGGTTGCTGCCTGCAGACTTTTTGTTTGACAGCTTACAGGTACCCTAGATTTCTGTATTTTTTTGCCCCACTGAGCTGTGAGATGGGGCGAGACACTTTCTGATTGAAAGGCCAGTTTATACAGCTCAGTAGCTGTGCAGCTTCTTGGTTTTGTCTGTAGCTGATGGAACTTTAGTGTATCCCCCACTCCAGCTGGATAGGTTAAAACTTTGTTCTGGGTTCAGCAGAAGGAGATGCTGGTATCCACACTCTGCAGTTCAGCAGGATTGTTTAAAGCAGTATCAGTGGGAACAGTTCCAGGTTAGTCTCTGCAGCACAAAAGACCTACTGTGAGCCAGATCTGTGTCCAAGATGTATTCACATTATGCAAGTATTTCCTGTTCAAGATGGTTATTAATCAAACCAGACAACTCTTTTACAGCAAAAGCTTTCTATAAAATTCATATTTAGGACATGGCGTAAAGTTGCTCCATAAAAACCAGTTGTTGATGGTATAAAAGTAAAAAAAAAAAAAAAAGTAGAAAGAGGATTGGAGAGTAGAAAGGCTGCTTCTGGAAAGTAGAATGGCATTTAGCTCTTGTATGATCTCATCTTTATGCTTTTCATGATTAATTAAGAGAACAAGCCCATGAGGAGTGGCCAAGGGAACTGGGGTTGTTTAGCCTGGAGAAAAGGAGGCTCAGGGAGACCTTACAACTCTCTACAGCTCTCTGAAAGAGGTTGTAGTTAGGTGGGGGTCAGTCTCATCTGCCAAATAACAAGTGATAGGACAAGAGGTAACGGCCTCAAGCTGCACCAGGGGAGGTTTAATGTGGATATTAGGAAAAATTTCTTCACTGAGAGTGTGATCAGTCATTGGAACAGGCTGCCTGGGGAGGTGGTGGAATGACCAGCCCTGGAGGTTTTGGAAAGACGTGTGTGTGGCATTTAGGAACATGGTTTGGTGGTGCACCTGATAGTGCTGGGTTAACAGTTGGACTTGAGGATCCGAAAGGCCTTTTCCAACCTAAATGGTTCTATGATTCTGTAATACTTCATATTTCTACAAAAGATGACTATATTCATTTAACCTTGAAAGCAGGTTCTACAAAAAGGGGAACTTGTGATTTTCAGAGATGTCTTGTTGAGACTGTAATGCATCATGCTCCATGAAAGATAAGTTCCTTTACTGTAACTTGACAAGTTTCATGAAGTTCCCCTACAGGATGTCTGCTAATCCTATTTGGGCATGGAAACTATATTAGGGAGTGTCGGTGACCTTGGCTTACAAATTGCAAAATGCATTTTCAGCCTGTGAGTGACCGGTGCTTTTCTCTTTCTGCATTGAAACTTTGCATTTCAATGAATAAAGGTCTCCAAGGTGGTGGGTGACTGCTGCATAGAAAGCGAAGCAACTACTGAACTTAACTCAGAGGACTGAGTTTTCCCTGTCATATAATTAAGAATTCCGTAATTTAGAAAATGCTTTCCACTTCTGAAGTATCTTCTCAAGAGGCTCTGTTGAACAAAACAGCTGCCACTTTCCTGGAAGGCTTTTTCCATGCTGCATTTCTGTTCTGTGCTCCAGGGATTGGTGGTTGTGCAATGCCTCTGCCCACCAAGAGGTTTTCCTTGCACCCACCAGCACTGTGTTCCCTTCTGTTGACACAGTTCAGCAGCACTTTACCCCCAAGATAAAGGTCAGCTACTCTGGATCAGTCCTATTCTCTTCTTTCAGAGGGACCACTATGGAGTTTCATACTTGAAGTATGATGGAGAGTTTCTCCAACCCAGGGCACCTCATATTAAAGCACAATTTCAGTCATAACTGACAATGAGGAGGCGTGTGGCTGAGGAAAGGGGGAGCTACATCACTTTTCTGTTTCCTTTCCTTACAGCTGCTGTGGCTTTCCAGGCAACTAAGCTTTGTTTTCATTTATAGATGATTTCAAAAGCTCAATCTGGGTGTTGCCTTGTGTAACAGAGGGTGTGTGATGCAAATTCTGGAGAGGAAGGAAGAACAGCAGTCCTCAGGGTGAATAGCCAACTGGCTGCAGGCTACAGGACTGTTCAGGTCTTAAAGTTCTGTTGGAATTGCAGGAATGACAGAACTGATATGTAAGATCATTTTTCTGAAACCATTAAAGGAAATCCATCTATGCTTGGTACTTGACAATTCTCTGGAAGTGCAGTCAGACAGCCAAGTGTGTTTGCTTGCAGACCTCAGATGTGTTTTATGTTGGCAGTATTAGTTCTGAATAGAGCAATGTTACAAAGATATATTTTATTCTTTTCAAAGTTATAATTTAATCCATCCTCTAGGGATAGCATGGTCTTTTTAAACCCCCAGCAGTGAGTTTTTACGTTGCATCTCATCTGAACAGACTGTATAAGGGCCAGTGAAGTGTTTAAACCCTACCCTGCCTTTGTACACAGTGACAGGGAGGCACTTATTAACTGATGTGTATCATGATGCAATATTTCTGGAAGTAAAACCAGCCCAACTTTATGGTGAATTTTCTGGAGGTATAAAACCAAAAACTTTTATCTATTCCTCCAAACAATTTCCTTGTCCAGCTTTCATTTGAACTGAGTTAAGTCTTGATCTCTTCCTCCTACTCCTCCCCCTGTCCAATAGTTATAGCAGAGATTTCCTCTCATTAAATGAGCATCAGATGGAGCCCACCCTCAAATAAAAATCCAAACATTTTGCTTTGTTTTGGACAAAGAAGTTAGGGAGACATTTAAGAGACAGGACAAAGACAAATAGCCTTTCTAAACAAACAAAGGATAATTGCTCTCGTAAATGTGGGTCCTCATAATTTAAGAGCAATAGTTTATATACTTGGTAAGCCTTATAAACAGAGAGGGGAGACAAGGGCTGGAGTTGTGTTCAATAAAAGGTCCAGCTCAACAAGGCCCTTGATTGTTAAGTTGTGTATTTGTGAGCATCCGCCAAGTTTCCTTGTGAGTAGCACTGCACAGTGTGTGCTGATAGAGGCAAATCCAAGCAAGCTCATAGCAGTTTGAGGGTGCTGTGGCTGGGGGAAATTAGAGGCACAAACAGACCATCCTGTGGAATGCAAATCTCTACTGTGGTGTGAATGGGTTGTGTTGGGGTTTGTATGTGGACAGCTCATACACAAAGCTTAAATCGTACCTATCTAGTAGATAGAAAACTAAAATGTGTCATGCATTGGCCAAATGGTAATGGTGGTAAAAGCTTTAACTTCATCCTTGCCACAGGCCTCTGACAACAGGTAACTCCATGTTTTAAGGGAGGCTGGTTAATTTACCTGTTTTGATTTCTCTTCTGTTTTGTTGTTTGTTTTTCTTTTTAAAGTGATATCAAGTCTTCCTTGATAAGATTTCAAAACAGTGAGTGAAAGTTAAGCAGTCCCCCTTTTGGACAGACTTTTTTTGTGATTATCTATTTACTAGCAGAATCTTTGTAGCATGTCTCAGCTTGGATATGTTCTGTCATATAGGCAAACAAAACTTGAACTGAAAACTGAAACTGTTTCAAATAATGAACCCTGGAGTTACCAGTTTTTTCAGAGATGCTTGCAAGATGCCTGTGAAAAACTATATAATACAGTAGTGTGTCCAGAAAATTGTACTTCAAGTCTGCCAGCATCTCTTAAGGTGTTTGAGGTGCTTAAGAATGTGATGTTACCTGCAATCTGCTTGCTTTTTCTTCTTCTTTTTTTTTTTTTTTTTTTTTCTTTAAACTAGAACACTTTTTATCTGCATATTCAGATTTCGTCTTCTGCAGCTACTGCCTTGTGATGGTGGACAAGTTACGCCTGGCTCTGGCTGCATGTTTTTTACTACTAGTGCTGGGAAACAACAGATTGCATTTAAGCAGCTGTATATGAATGCTTATAGTAGAGGGATCTCAGGACAGAGAAAGATGCAGGTGTGAGCACAACTATTACATGAGTCGCTTACTGAGGTTTCCAGTATGTCATATTCTGCATCATCCTCGTGAGGTATCTAACACAGTCAGGTTGGTGGCTCCATGTGGTCATGCCAACCTATGATATTCTTGTGAGGAAAGAAATCTTTCTGCAGCTTTGTGAACCTAATTTGACTTTAACACACTGGTACCAGAATGTGCAACTGCGAGTAAACAGACCTCTTCTGCAATCAGGCTGTGCTTGCCATCTGAGAGCTGCTTTTAAGGCTGCTAAATCATTATTAGATGTGATAGAAGTAAGCTGCCAATGCTGTGGTGGGGAGCAGAGGGGCAGTTAATACAGTGGCATGCTCATGGATAATTGATGTAATTTAGTTCAATGCAAGAATGCAAGTGTACTTATAGGGAGCATGAAGCCAAGCTGCTGAGACGTTCTGTTCAGCTGTCAGAAGACAGGGAACTCACTTTCTCCCAGTGGTGAATCTGTCATATTCAGCAGTATCAGGTCTTTGGCTTAAGCTTCTCAGCCACTCTGACTTGTAAAAATTGCCTAGATGTCAAAGCACATTCTGGGGAAAGTCTTAAAAATGTGTTTGATGCAGTGTTTCTTTTGGAAGCAGCCTTCTGAAATAAGCAGAAAATGAACTTATGTCAAGGTTACCAAGACATCCACCAGCATCTGAATTCACTGTAGGGTAGTGCAATAGGTATAACAGCTTATTTTAAAAGACACAATTAAGTATAAACTGGATTTCCTAATGCAGTTTATATTGGTTGGAATTTAAGAATAAACATCTGGCTTCATCCTCTGGCTCCACTCATCATTATCTGTATGACATTTTTGACATCAGATTGTGCAGTGGAGTTGTGGCTTTTAACAGAGAGCACGCAAAAGGGAAATGAGTGAAACTGTAGCACTTCTACATCGTCATGCTGAAGTTGGCTCAGTACACATGGTATCCTCTGAAATTACTATGCTTCCCATAACTTGGGAGCGTGTCCCATTTCTGCAGCATGTGTCTCACAGCTGCAGCTATCCCTGGCTTTATATTTCCCACAGTTGGGAGTTCTGGTCCTGCATTAGTGCATCCCCAGGCTCTATCACCTGCCTGGTTGCTCTGGAGCTCACCTGAAGACCAGATACAACCCAAAATCATTCTCAGGGTTTATCGATCTGTGCTTGTGCCACTCTGCTGAATGGGGAGACAAGTGTAATAAAGGAGAATTCAGTCAAAAGATGGGTGAGAGCCTGGAAAAGACTGTAGTGTAGTCTTGCTTCTCATAGGTTAGCACAATTTCAAGTAACATTACACCCAGGAAAGTGAGAAGGGGCATTGCCTGGCTGAGTTACGGGGAGGTACTGGACATATACTGGAAGCTGTTTTCCTTGTAGTGTATGTTTACAGTTACAGCATTTCAGTAGCTTGGAATGTCTGGAAGTTTTACAGCTCGCATCTATCTGGTTTTTGAGCAATGACATCACAAAGTGTTTTAGTTTTAAGCATAGCAGGTGAAACCTGTGTAAGTGTCCCTTATTGTAAAGGTATATCAAATACTTGTCAGAATATTCTGCGGCTTATCTAATTAGTTTTAATTAATTTTAGAATAATAAGCTAAATTTAGCTCAGCCTAAAAAGTGGTGTGCCTCTTTTTATTTTTTTTTTTTTTTTGTCATATATATATGATTCTGCAAAGGAATTCATCTATTGTAGCATGCCAGCTCCTGATCTTAAATATTTAAAGGCAAAAAATAATACAAGGGAGAAAGCTAAGAGAGTAAAAATCTGTTTTAATTGTGTGATTGAGATATCTTCATGAGGAATTTGACACCTTTTCCTAGAAAAAATGTTTTAAATAATTCCTCTAATTGTACTCAGTTTGGTTCCCAAATTATATTAGGTGTATATTATTAAGTTTTCCCTGGCACATACTTTTATAAATGAAAGGTAGGCTTTTCATTCAGTCATAGTCATAGTACTTCTGTAGTTCCCAGTACTTTCCAAACTAAGTGAAAATGTTCAGAGCTGCTGTTTCATTTCTGGCCATCTGTAATTATAGTAATCTGCCTATGGACATAGCCAAATATAGCTATATGTGGAAATAATACACATACACGTATGGAGAGATAGATTATACCAAAGTTGTGATTCCCTGCTGGAGAACCAGAGTCTGAATCAGCTGCAGTCCTTGCCAAGGCAGAATCTGATCCCTCAGTGCAGGTGTTCAGCATCTCCCTGTTGGTCTACTATGCAGCGCTACTGGTGCTCTGCAAATCCGCAGTGAGATCTAGGTTGTTTTTGGAGTTTGTCCCCACCTTTTCTAAGCAATGACTTGTTGCAGCTGGTTAAATAACAGTCTTTAATCCCTGGCTTTATTTTGAAAGTCTTGTTGACACCTGCTATAAATCAGTTTCCTCATTCTTAGGAATATAACAGAAACAAGCAGCAGCAAGTGATGAATCACAGCCATGTATGTGCTAGTTCATGTGGAATTCAATTCACATAGTTTAAACTAAAATTAGGATCAAAGCAATTTAATAGTGACATGAAATTAATCAGTAGTCAACAAACTGCACATTTGGGATCAGTAACAGTAATGTCATAGATAAATCACAACCCTGAACACTGAATTAATGTTGTTAAACACCTACAGATAAACAGCTTTAACTAATCCCCAGAAGTTCTAGTATCTCTTTCACAGGTACACAGAAACACACACACTCTATCAGCACCTGTGTATTACAGTCTCCCCTTGCCCCATCTGGGGTGCATCCATGTTCTGCTCACACCTCATGGAGCCTCATGTTGCTCCTTGCAGGTGGTGAGGCAGCACCCATGAGCTCACAGGCTCCCCATGAGATGTGGGTCCCTCCCTGCAGCAGCCTGCTGGAAAGCAAGTGGCTCATGGCCTCTGACTGTGAGTTTTCTCAGTCTGAATGAGGATTTTCTTCCTCTTTAAGGTGACTGGTTGGAGGGTGTTGATTTTCTTCCCTTTAGCAGAATAAGCTTTGGGAAGCATCTTCTGTTTTTTTGCATTTTATTTACACATGCACACCACAGATGGTCCACCCACATTACTACCTTAAAAGGTGGTGTTACCCAGACCATTTGCCAAGATGTGTTTCTAGATCTCATTTTGATATCAGCAATAATTTTACGCTGCACAGGCAGGCTGCAGAAGCACACCCTCCATCCATACCTTTATGTAGAGCAAATCTGTTAATTGCAGTTCAAGTGCGATGAGATTGCTTTGTGTTCATGACATTTTGAAGCCTTTCTGTAAACAAAAATCTAAATTCCCGTCAATGATCAAATAGCTGCTCACAGAAAGGCTTGATGCAATGTGCTGCAGGAACATGAAGCTTTGTTGTGTTTCAAGGACTTAAGCGATTTGCCAAAGGAGCAGGCTCTGCCAGCTGTAGTTTCAGCTAAAATAACTTACTCTGCCTGAATTGTTCCCCAGATACATGTGCACTTGCATTAAACTTATTATACTCAGTAAAGAAGACTCAGTAGCATCACTGGTGAGTGCTGTAGATATAAAATGAAGTGACTGATTGCCTGGGGTGTGTAAAAACCATGGCTCAGTCCCAAGGCAGGCATCCCACCTTTATTTCAGAAGGAAAAGCTGATGTCCGTACCTAATGATCAGCCCTCATGGGTGCAGGCATGGCATGTCTCTCTGAAGCCTTTACTTGTTGTTTAGTTTTCAAATGGCTTCTGGCTGTTTTATAACATAGCAGGTCACTTAGGAATATAGGCTTCTCTCTTTCCAGAGTTTCTGAAATAGGGGTTTCTAAATCAATAGAGGCTGTTCAACATAAAAGCTTTGTGAGTCAAGTATCAGTTCAGCAATGTATGTGTTTGTTACCTCATTTCAGTAAACTCAAAGCCTTATAAGGTGTTTTACTTAAAGAGGAAGGATAGTCAAGACCAGGTTTTGTTCAATAAAGGATAACTGTGAACCTATGAACTGTCCAATCTGTCCATCACTCTTGCCCTCTGCTAATGAAAACCCTGGGAACAGACACCTTTCTGTAAGGTGTGAGCTACTTTCATGCTAGGGTTAGATGCAGTTAAATCACAGCCTGATGCTGTAGTGGTAGAATTCAAATACTGCAAATGCCACTTGTGAAGAAACTTGGTGGAGAGATACATCAATGATAGCTGGTTTTCCACCTCCAGGTTGATGTACAGATCTCCCATTTCAGCATGCAGTGAACAAGAGTCATTTCACATGGGATGGAGACGCTCCTAGAGAGAACTTAACTCCTGAGAGCCAAATGGAAGGACTTCAGTGCTTTAGTACCAGTGCAGAGAGTCCTCTGTAAATCACAAGCTACTACGTGTACTCCCACCATCGAAAATGTCCTGCTGCAGAAGGAGCAATGCATTTGTCACCTCCATCTCATTCCATGTCCCATGTCAAAGCAGTCAGTCTAAACTGAACAACAGGGATGCCTTGTGATGCAGATACCTATCCCCACAAACTGAAGGCTGATCAGGAACTTGCAACAGATTTCTCTGTCTTCCAAACTGGTTATGATATTAAATAGTGTAAACCTCAACATTTTGTACTAGTTCTTGAATCACCCTGAGGGCTATAGAAGTATTTTTCACAATTGTGTGTAATACCACTTTTATTACTTCCTTGAGCTCACATGTTCTGTAAATGGAATTAGAATGAAGGAATAAGTATTTGTTGCTATAACTACATTATAGTAGCTTAGTGGCCCAGTGTTTGCAATCTCATCTTGCTTCTTAATTCAGTATTTCTCATTCTGACACTTTCACAGTGTCATGTTACTATACATGGTACATGCTATAAATAGTCATGAATCCAGTATGAGTGGAGTGTAGCTCAGCATAGTGAAATGAGGGGAATACTTTCCAGGAAATTACTGATGTTAGAAACTTCTCTTTGCCACAAATAGAACAGAAAGACTTGAACCAACCCAGAAGAGTTTCAGATTTAGTGTGGGGTGAGACACTGACTGCTCTGAGCTTATGGTAGCCACTGGTACTCTGCACATGTCAGGAAGTGCTCAGCATTGAGATACTGTAGCATCAGCCTCTTCGCTTGTAAATCCAGTCAGCTGGAAAATATGAAGTCACTGTGGATTTCTAAAACATATCCTAGTATAAATTATTCCTGCCTCCTCATTAGAAGTTTTAAAATGTGACTTTGTGATCTCTCTTTACTGCCTGTGCTTCATGTTTCCAAATTATACTGAAAAATGCTAGAAATACATTTTTATAAATTTCATTTTTGTTACTCTTTCGCTTGAAGTCTTGTGCAATTATGAAGGAGAAGATGAAGTCATTACTATAATTCATTTGCCTGAAACTTCAGTACCTAGTAGAGCTGTAGCACAGTATTAAATGCCTTTTCTAGAACTCAAAGCTCATTATGTGTACCTTAATTTACATCACACATCCTGTAAACACAACCTTGTCATCACTTTACTGCTTAAATATAATAGTACTACACCAACTGGGCACTGCTTTTCTCCCTTTGCAGCTTAACAGAGCATAACTTTCGTGAGTGCTTTGTGTCACAGTTGAACTTCTGAAATTGGTCTTGTAAGGAAAAGCGTCAGTTGAACCAAATGTAGTCGTGTGAATTCACTAGCATTTCACTGCCAGTTTAGTAGGTCAGGTAGTCCTTGTCCCCAGGGTTGATATAATACCTTCCACCAAGAAATCTGTATCATCTATTCTGCAGAGAATGAGGGTTTTTCTGAAGACTATCAATGGAGTATGCTGCTCAGGAGTTTCCAGAACAGAGGCAAGTAAATGCTGTCTTTCAAACTCAAGTTCCAAGATGTTCATTTTATTACAGGAAAAAAGAGAGCATCTTGAGGAGTTTTCTCTACTGAAGCTAACAGTCTTATCAGCCCTCATAAGCAGGATTTAATGTTATTGTGGGACATGTACACTGCTGTGAACTTCATCCTCTCTTCTCCCGAAATGAATAGGCTGCATATTAAGAATCAGGAGTACAAAATCTGTAAAAGTGTGTACTGCAACAACCTTGGCAAAAGTTGTAGCAAGGGCGTTACTTCTCAGCACAACAAGGTGTGTA
Organism: Bolborhynchus lineola; assembly: GCA_025448015.1. NCBI lineage: Eukaryota > Metazoa > Chordata > Aves > Psittaciformes > Psittacidae > Bolborhynchus > Bolborhynchus lineola. The sequence continues at coordinate 23,531 of JAOEHX010006874.1, read as the reverse complement.
TATGTGCCAACCTAATGGAAAAGAGTGGCACAGCTTCCCTGATAAAAATAAGTATTGATTGCTCACTGTAATTCCATCCTGCATTTTTCATGCACCTGGCAAATTCTTTCAGGAAGCGTTTTACTTTTTTGTTTTAGAAAGGCAAGGATGGCTGACAAATCAGGGCTGGCTGATGATAAACAGTGGGAAAGTTCTTGGGTTGTCTTGTCTAAACAGCAGTTTAAAGCAGAATTTTCTTCACAGATGAATTCTTCTTGTTTTGGCCTTGGGCTTTTTGGAGGTTTTTTGGAGGAGTTGTTTGGTTTGGTTTTTTTTCTTCTTTTTTTGGTTGTTTTTCTTTTTGGTTTGGGTTTTTTTTTTTTTTTTTGGGGGGGGAGGTGTTTGTTTTCAATCTCACTTCTTCCTAGAAAACTTTAGTAGATGTCAATCCCAACTCACCCTCTTGGCAGCCTATGACTTGACCTAACTGTGTACTGTAATAATTTCTAATCTTCAACTACAATGTTTTCTCTTCGTCTCAAACTTTGCTGCTCCTTCTTGCATTCTTTCTCAATTACATTAGCCTTTCCAACACCTCTGTCTTCTACCTACATACACTGGCGGTAATGGGGTTTTAGCATACACTTTTTTGATCTTCAGCTACACAGGTCAAGATGTCTTTAGCCCTTCTCTTGAAGTTTGTGAATTAATATATTTACAAGGATATTTTCACAAGGGTTTTCTTTAATTAGGCAGTTTGTTCTTCTATGCAAGGCATCAAAGAGAAGAGGCTTAATGAGTTCAACTGAATTGCTAATCAGAGAATAGTTGAGTTTATTTTGTGGTTTAAGCCCAGCCAGTAACTCAGAACCATGCAGCCACTCTCTCACTCCCCCTCTTCTCCACCTCCACTGCCAGAGGGATGCGGAGGAGAATTGAAAGAAGGGACCTCTGGAATTGTTCCTCCTCTAGCTCAAAGCAGAGTCAAATACATCACATTGTTCAGGACACTGTCTTCAAGGACAGAGACTTCACACCACTCTGGAAGTCTGATCCTGTGCTTAAACACTCTCACTTTGTATAAATAGGAATCTCCTGTATTCAATCTGAAACTACTATCTCTCGACCATTCACTGGATACCACTGAGAAGAGCCTAAACCCATCTCAATACACCCTCCCTTCAGGTATTTATACACATTGATAAGATCCCTACTAAGCCTTTTCCAGGATAATCAACCCCAGCTCTCTCAGCCTCTTCTCATATATCATATGCTCCAATCACTTGAAACCTGCTATGGCATTCCTATCCATTATGTCCATGTCTCTGTTGTACTGGGAAGCCCAGCACAGCAGGTGTGGCCTCACTAGTGCTGAGCAGAGGGGACTTGATGACAACTTTCCTGCTAATGCAGCCTAGGATGATGCGTTTGGCCTGTGAAGGCCAATGTGAGGGCACATTGCTGGCTTATGTTCAACTTGGTGTCCACAAGGACCACTGAGAAGAGTATGGCTCCATTATCTTTACAACCTCCCTTCAGGTATTTACATACACATTGATGAGATTGTCCTGCCAGATTCACTTTATTCTTGGGCTTTGTAAGGAAAAGGGCCTTTCTTTATTGTCAAGATGCCAAGTACTTCTTGATTCCAAATGCTGCTGCTGTCCTGTCTTTAAGTCTACTCCTCAAGATATCGCCATAAGCTAGTGATATTAAATCTGACAATAAATTTGAAATTGCATATAGCGCTAGAAATCAGTGATGGTTTTTAATATAGTTAGATTAAGTTAATATGAAAAATAAAAGGCTGAAGAATTCAGATAATGATAGAGTTCTTGCTTTGAATAATAACTCAGCAGTTGTAGACTTAAATATCACATTTTCTTTTTCTGCTTATTGATTTTGATTTAATGAAATCAAAATGACATGAAAACAATTGGTGAATAATTTTGCTTATCTCAGTTCAGTAAATTAAAATCACAATGTATGAAAAAGAATAATTACAGTCAGCTAATATTTTATGCACAATGAGACAATTATTTATTGTGGCTTTCAGTAGACTGGGAAGTTATTGAAGTTGCCATAAATACAGAGTGCTGAATTCTTGATTTACTTGCATTTATGTACATCTGATACTCCTTAAATGTCAGAGTACCATATGCTATTGCATATAAATAGCAATTTGCAATTTATACATCACGAGTCACAGACACAGCAAGAGGGACCTCAGACAGCAGGGCTGGGTTTCAGAGGGTGGATAATGCACTGCTTTTGCAGTTGTAAGTACCATCTGTTTTGACACAGTCTGGGGATGCTTCACACTGGTGGTCAGGAATCCACGTAACTTAGTGCAATTGGTCTTGAGCCAGTCACATTTTCTAGTAAGAGAAAGCTGCCAGTGGCCATGTCTCTTTCCCAGCTTAACTACTGAATTTCTCATAAACAAAATTCTAACCCTTGTGGTTCTGAATAAGCACTACGTGCTTGCTCAGCAGGTTGTTGCATGGATATTGCTTGTGTTTGTAATAGAAGAGGGGGGTGCTGGCTGTCACTCCAGGGCTCTTATGATATGAAGTGTTTATTATGAAAAACCCTTTGTTTATGTATCTTTGCTAGAGAGGTGTTGGGTAAGTTAGATTGCGTTGGTGTCCTACAGTTCTGCTTTGGAGATCCACCTTTCTTTTCTTTCATCCCCTTTTCTTACCCAGGTCCAAAAGGCAATTTGTTGGGGAACTGGCTTTGGCCAGCTCTTTGCTGACTTTATTCCTTTGTCTGTAAGAGAAGTGCTGGCATTGTGCATTTGTAAGAAAAGTAAAACTGTGAACTAAGTGAAGTTCTTTACCTTTCCTTAAAAAAAAACCCTAGAGACCAGCTTTTTTTCTCTGTTTGGCCACATGTCAAAAGGGAGAAGGGATGCAACCCTAAAAATGAGTTATTCACCAAAAAAATGAGCGAACGCTTGCCAGGATGCTAGCAGGTGTTTTTGAAGGAATCTCATTCCTGGGAAAGAAAATAAACTTTGGAAACTGAAGTGTAAATGTATCTGAGCTGATCGGGAGCAGGTATTGCAGGTTGGCCTTCAGTTGCACACACAATTCTGCTGATTTTCTGTAATCTGTTGCCATTCTAAGAACGAGGCAAGGCTCATGATAAAGGCCCTTCTAGTCTGCAAAAGCATTAGTCTGGGAGTAAACACTGCTGCTGACTTGTAAAGCCTGGAACTCTCTACCACCCTGGTGTATTACTCCTACACTATTGAAAAGAGCTCACCTCTCTCACTCTGGAGCAAGCATTGATGTGGTAACTAACCAAGAGGTTCTTACAGAAGAAAGCTGTGCTCTCTTGTCTATTGGCAGCAGTTTTTGGTGGTCTTTTATTGTCACTCCCTTACTGATAACTTAGTTGGTAGAGGGATATGTTATCCGTGCTGATACATGACTCCTCAACTGTGACACCAGGTGGGCACTTCTAAGTATCTCACAGGACAGTTCACAGGGGGCTAGGCTGAACCAAGCTGAGTTAGGATTGAGTTTACCTTCTCATTTGGTTTTAGGTGGTTTGGGGTGGGTTGTTGTTTGTTTTTTACCTATAGTCCTCTTGTGCTATATACAGTTGTGTCCCGTAATTTGGAGGGCTGTCTCTTTCCAGATTATCAAAAGGTATCTTTTTAAAGCTTGAAGATTTTTTTAGGAAGGATATTTCAACTATTCTGACTTAAATTGGTTTAATGAATCTTTAGCATCTAAACTTGGGTGCTAAGAAAGGAGCACAACTTTTGCTTTAATTCTTTTGCTACTATTCGTTTTTCTGTTTAGCCTATTGCTTACCATTTATGTCTCCAGTTTTGGAGGTCACATCCTTGATTCCTTGTTAATTTCAAAGTCAATCATAACGAAGAGTTATGCTCTTTTACAATGTCAGTAGTTGATTGTGGAAAACAATGTTCTTTTACATTAATAATTCACTTTTGGTGAATATGCTGGAAACAGTCATCCTTGGGGGAACAATTTGTCTGCTGTAGTGTTTGCTACCACCTGGATGCACGTCATCTTGATTACAGAGCAAAGTGATTATATTGTAGGCTTTCCTCAGAGACATTCATTTTGCTGCTTTGTATATTATTTTATGAGCAACACACATCTACAGAAACTACGTTTCAGGGTTCTGCAGGTCTTCTTGATTTTGATCCACAGGAACAACTGGGGATTTTAAGAATGTTTTCCTCCCATAAATTTATGTCCAGCAACTTGAAGTTTTATAATAATGTAAACTGATACATCTTTTATTCCAAATTCTTACATTTTTGAGAGATGAAATAGTGGAACAGCTACACCTGACTGGAGCAGCTGGGTGGATTTCTGCATTTTGAAGAGGGGAACCATTAGGCATTTGCTCCAGTTTTTCATATAAATTGTAAAGATAAATAAATTGCATCAACAGAAACTTCATGTCAGCATATCATTTAAAGCCAGTAGGATCTTTTTGTCCCTGCCCAGTGTCTAAGTAACTGGCTTTGCCCACCTATGTATAGCTTGAGAAGCAGTATTGAGCAATGTGTACTCATCTATATTTAAGTAAAGTGGGGTTTAAACTGAAAATGGAAATCAATACATAAAGAAGTGGAACATGTAAATGTTGCCTAGTTAGGCAGAAAAGTGGTACACCTGACAAGATTTTGACCTTGGAGTATGCCATAATAACTCAAAGTAAAAATAGAGTATAGTTGTAAGCCTGTTTCACTGAATCAGGTTATTCTCTGGATGAATCAGGGTGTTTTTTTGTATTCATGAAGATGGAGATGGGGTTCCTGGGTTAATTAAGACTTTTTTTATAGCTTGTCAGGTGCAGAGAGAGGATGTCAGGCTTTTTAGTACAACCTTGAAATCAAACTTGTTATCTTTTTTTTTTTTCTTCTTTATCTGAAACATTTATGTGTAAGTATATAGAAAACGTTTACATATAAGCATCTTGTAAATGCTTATTTCATTTTAACCACATTCGGTTTGCACATTTCAAAGTAACTTGTTGAACAGCAAAGAACTATATTCCCATAGGTATGGCAGTCCTGAAAATGGGGGACAATGACATGCAATGTGTCAAGTCCATTGGTAACCTTGTCATGAGAACCCAGCATGGCACAGGATGTTTCTCCCTGGGTGCTATGGGTTAGGCTGGGAGTTGGTAATTTATGATTTAGAGGAGGTGGAAAGGAGGTTACTCACTGACCACCAGTGGGTTCCTCTGCATTAGCATTTTTGTTCATAGTCCAAAGGTAACTTTTGAATTTACTCTCCCTTTAGTCCTTGCTTACTGTGTTTTAGTTGCCACCACAAAGTATATGAGCCAAGTTACTCTCAGGTGAAACTGAAGCAACAAATATGTTCTGGCAGGACACCCAAAGTGCCAAAGGCAACCCCTATTGATCATTCAGATTTAGGAATGAAATCAGACATTGTCCAAAAACTAACAAACACCCAGTTCCTAGGCCTGTGGATGTTAGGTTCCAGCAGTAGCATGTTTGTTCCACAGGGCTCCTCTTTCTGGGCTGCACTCCTTGCTGATGCACACATAAATGAGCTTAGCTGGAGGAGCTCCATGGCATACAGCAAAGAGCTGGAAGAGGATCTGACCAGGAGGGGTGTAAGAGCTTTTACTTAAGTGTGTATGGAATTCATTTTGGGTTAGATATTTACTGAACATGGAAAAAATGCACTATCTCTGTGTAATTTCCCAGCAATGGTGCACTGACAAACCCTCTTCTCAGAAGTGATGTGATGGCATCATCGGTGGTACCAAAAGCAAAATTAAGATGCTTTGACTTCATAAACTAATAAGTGGAGTACTTTTTTTCTTTTTTTTTCCCCCTCTGTTTTTGTATTTTTATTTCTGTTCAAAAATATGGGGATAAAATTAATTCATGCCAAGTGGCAGGAGACAAAGTCAGTAGGGGGGAAATTAATTTCAGGTTTTAACAAATTAATTGTAAGGAAGAATTATTTGCTTAATAAAAATGTAGCGATTACTTCATTTGTGATGCTGTTTGACTTTAAGCATCTACTGTGAATATGCCAGGAATGCAAGATCAGGTCTCCAAATGTACGTAGAGGAGTTTATAGAGTAAAGAAAATTGGAGCTCAACATCACAGGGAAGTTACACCAGTATAATCCATGGTGTAAAATGTCACACAGAAACTACTATGGAATGGCTTCAAATCTAAGTTAACCTATCCCTCTTCCACATGGTCTTGTAACAATGCTTCTAGTCTTGTACAATAGGTACAGTTTGTTATTGCATTCTATGGGAGGTTTTTAAAAACTATAAAAGGTTATTTTAAGTTCTGTGAAACCATTCCTTCCAAGAGCATGTGGATGTGATTACTTCATGAGCTCCAGGGCTGCTCATTCTTACACTGAAAAATCAAGCTTTGTTGCACGTCTTTACTCTCAAAAGGAGAGTTGCACACCTACAAGATCTCACAGCATAAGAAATAAGTCTTTGCCTTTGAGAAAGGTTTTTTTGTCCCTTTTACTTTACTTTTCAATCTAATTTTCTGCTTTGGTAGGAATAAATTGTCCAGTGATTGGGAGACAGTAGCTGTAACCTATCTCAGATTTATTTAGACTCTTTCATGTCTGTATGGGAAGCAAGCCACAAGTGAAATACTGATTAAATGAAATCGTCTTAAGGTGGCCACTGAAGGAATATAGTGTATTGCATATGAGTATTTGTCAACTGCGATGATGTTTCAAGAAGGACCCTGTAGGGATCTGCTCTGCTATGTTTTACATTATTCATTAATAGGTTGCTAGACTTTCCATCCCTCTCCAGAAGCCATTTGTTTTAATTGCATTGAGGCGTAAAACTACCAGCGTACAGAGGAGTGGGTTAAAACTTGTGACACTGGACCTGCAGTATATTTGAAAAAGTGAAAATGAGCACAATTTGAGGAGGTTGTTCATAACTTAAAATGCTCTTTGAAAAAAATAGAAGATTAAGGAGAAAGAAAACATACCAGCCTCTCAGGACACAGGTGTGGGAAAGATGAATGGTTTATATAAACATGGATGAAGAATATAAATGGCCAGGCAGCTGTATGGCGTGCTGGAATCCAGGTAATATGTCAAACCATATACTGAATGCATCATCCTTCCGAGACTGTTGAATTCTGGAAGGTTGACATCATGGTTTCCATGAAACATAGGTGGGAAGGACTCCTCCCCTTTATCCACTGCTGGTGCGGTGGGGTGGTGTGTGGTGCTCAGTTTGGAGCATTGTGCTTTAAGAGAAATATACACAGATTGGAGAAAATTTAAAGGAATAACTAGGAGAAACAGAATATTAGTAATGGGACTAGGAAGAAAGAGCTGAGGCTTGAGCAAATGCATGTGAGAAATCCCTGCAGGAGCAATAGAGACCTCATTTTTTGCAGTCACTAGGAGAGGGTCAAGAAAGAGCTTCTTGTGTGAAGCATTTTCCTCTTGCATAAGAGGAAAAAACTTAGAAATTTGATGCGGTGGCAACACTGGAACAGGCACCTCAGTGAGCTGAGTAATGTCCCTGGAAATGAAAAGCAGGGCAGACATGCACATCAGAGGTGGTTTAAGTGTACTTGATGTACTTGGAGAGAGACAAGAGAGCTCATCCAACTCAGTTTCTCATTCTGTATGTTCTTGATTGTAAAAGGCTGCAAAATCATGTAGGTATCTCTGCTGAGCAACCCTTTCTGTCTGGTGTACTTTCCCTCTGCGGCCCTGTGCAAGTTTGCATGATGAGTTTTGTTTCAGCTGCCTCTTTGATATTATGGGCTCTCTGATTCCTCTGGGGCTCCTGGAGCTGGGAGGAACTCGAGTCAGTAGGGTGACTTAGCCTAAGAGAAATAACCAAGGATGTTTGTGAGGTGGAAGATGCTCTTTTGTAGGTATCACTTTTTCTCAGACTTTGTGCCCAAGGCCTTAGAAAGCAAATGCCCCTGTTGTATCCTGCTCTCCTAGCTAACTCCTTTACCTAATCTCCTCTAAGGGCACACAGCCATATCTGACATCTGTCTGTCAGATTCAGAAGTCTCTACTTGAATCAGACTGCACTATTCCCCCCGTAAAAAACTATCAGCTGCTTCTCTTCCCTTTTGCATCATAGACCATAGCTGCTAGAGCCATTAGGTTTCCACTTTCCCTCATCTCTGTAAAAGGAATACTTCCTTGGCATGCATGAAGTTGATGGTATTGTGGTAAAAATGTGAAGTCTATACTCACATTGCACTTAGTAAAATATGTAATATCTATGCAGCACTGTTGTTGAAGAGATGTTAAGTGACATCCCTGTACTATGCATAAATGCTTCATGCACACATTATTTTGTATCTAATGTTTTGGCAGGAATACCAATTGCTTATTGTTTTTCTAAGCTATACTGACTTTTCAGAGCCTGAACATAGTCTGGTTTATTTCTTGCCTTAGTTTTGCTAAATACCTCAGTGGTGATCACAGATCAACACAAAGGATACTATTTAGTTGTCCAATAAGAACATGAAGTTTGATAGATGTTCACCCAGATTCTCATGTTAATTTCATTATCTTAAGGAGCTCAGTATAGGTTTGCTTTAAGAAAGGCACAACCTCAATACCATAGTGGAAGGTGTGGTTGAATGGAGTCACGCTATAAGCATGGAAAATGGTTCAGTCATATTTTAAAATGTCCATGCTGGGGTCTGGACATGAAGTGTCCCATGTTAGTGAGTGTCATTGGTGAAATGATGGAAATACATCATCTCTGGTTCTGCAAGGAGAGACTGCGTATTATTTTCAATGCCAGAAGGAATTGAGACTAGATCTTAGCTTAAATGATATATATTTAAAGGCTCTTTTCTCCCAGATGTATATATTAATTGAAAAATGAAAGGGGGGGGGAGGGAGAAGAATCTTTTGAAATAAACCAGATTCCTAATGGAATAAGAAAACTCCCTCCAGTGCATTTTCTCCCTCTGTGTCAGCTTTTATGGCTCTTTCTGGCATGCATTGTTTGAGATTTCTGTAAAGATTGGTAAGAAATTTTCTCTTACATCAATAAACAATTTTCAGAGCCTAAGCAAAGCTTTAATAGAAAGTGTCTTGCACAGAAGATTGGTAATCATGGAGGCAAAGGGGTGGAAGAGGTCATAGGAAGTATAAGTGCTGCTTCGTAATCTGTTTTTTACTTTCTAACATCACCAACATGTAAAGCTGCATTTCAGCCTTGTAAACAACTGGGATTTTTCAGGAAAAGAAATGCTTATATAGGGCATGTGTGTGTAAAATGTGTATTAAGAACTGCAGCCAGTAACTTCATTCGCACTTGCAGGGCTGTGTTTATTAAGGTCATACTGTCATTAAGTTGCCCTGTCTCAGACTGACTCATCCTGTTAGCTAGGAAATGCTGAAGAACAAAATCTGACGGAAACCCTCAGATGTTCACACAGTGCTACAGGAAGCCCCTCCCAGAGATACTTGAAAAGCCTGGAAAATGTACAGTAGGCCAAGTGTTTTGTTGAAGCTTTAAATGCTAGCACAAAGCTGTACAAGTTTTTACTGGCAAAAAGTTCCTGGACTTACCTGCTGGTTTTTCTCTTCCCCTTAGGGGTGTACAACAAACAGTAAGCAGGAATACCTCTGTATAGAGTGCAGCTGAGCTACCAGCAAAATTCCTGCTTGACAGCATGTTGCATTACGGGCTCAGCAAAGCAGTAACGCTCTTTCGGCTCCCTTGTTCAAACATAATGACAACACTTCAGTCTTTCCCCAAAATACTTTGGAGTGGGGAGACAGGGCAGGTGCATGCATGTGTATGTGTCTGTCTGGAAGTCCATGCCCCAAAGGTGGAGAGAGCAAGTTTCACATGTCACACATTCAGTGTGGAAGGTAAAGGAAATACAGGATGCACATCTGGAACTGCTATACTAATGACAGAATTCAGAGAGCATGAAGCAAGCACGAAGCATGCCCATAAAACAGAAGGTTAAGCCTGTTTTAGCTCTAGGTCTAAGTTACAAACCACATTTTGGTAATTCATTACACACCCAGAATGTCTAAGGTATTGACTATTCACAGGGTGCCCAGGAGCGATGAAGGAATGCCACTTTTGATTCAAAAGGACTGGAGATTAGCGATATTAGCTTGGTGCTTTGATCGCCAGGGAAGTGGGGAGAATCTTGGAGTACTATATGCTTCTTTATACTTGAGGAGTAGAGAGCAGGGGAGAGTGTAGCCCTGCAGAGATTTTTATGTGTTTTCAACAACAACTAACTGACTAAAAATGTATGTTTTCAAAATATGCTGTCAGGAGGTAATCATTCCCACAATACTAAAAATCATTTATAGCAGTTGTTAAAAATGAATTTTGTCTTTTTTACTTTATTTCCATCTATTTTGTGGTGCAGAAACAAGTGTTAGTTCTGTGGGTTTCATTTATATCATTATGTCTTCCCTTTTTGTGTTGGTTTGTGTAAAAAATGAACAACAAACAAATAAAAAGCCCTAAACAAATGAAAAAATAGAAGGAAAGGAGAGGAACTCAAAATGCCAAATATATGTAGTAATGGAACATACACCCTGCATTTGAAACAAAGTGTGTTTTTTTGTTGTTTTGTTTTGGTTTTTTTTTTTTTACATTAGGAGCACCCTTGTCTTAAAATCTCAAGAAAAGAGCTCCCAGTCTGCCACATCTTCTGCGCATGTTCAACTTCAAGCACTGTCACTGGCTTTGGTGGTAGTGTGAGGGAGGTCAAGTGTATGCTAAGTCCTTGCAAAAATTAATCTAGGGGGCTGCTGCCTAAGTGTTGTGTGGATTCAGTGCTTGCCTGCAGGAGCCTGGCTGCTGCTGGTGGTTTGGTTTTCTTCTCCCCAGCTGTAAATCTCATTTTTAAAATACCAGAGTATACCAGATGCTTTCTAAATAACACTCCTCAATGCAACTATTTGCAATAGCTGCCATGGGGTATTAGGAAGTCTCAAAGGAGACCAGAGCGTCTGCAAAACCCACTCTGTGTTAAGATACAGTTCTTGCTCAAAAATACACAAGTCCCTGCGTTAGGCCCACATAGCCATAGCATAGACTCAGAAGCCTTGAAGAAAATGTTTTTCCTGTTACTTACTGACATACTGTGTTTCTATGTAATTAAAATAACATACAGAAGAGGAAGAAGGAAGGAGCTGGGTAGTGTAGGTTATTCCTTCAATGTAAGGTGATGATTTTGATCTCTCTGCAGCTGAACTAGGTGATCCTAGGCAAGCTGCTGGACTTTGTGTCTTGGATTCTTCAGCTAGACTGTTGTGCCTCTCTCCCTTACAGAGACACTGTGAAAATGCAGGCCTGTGGTTGCTACCAGTGGTAGCCAGTGAGATCAGTTCATGCCTGTGCTGGGCTAAGTATAAGCTTGATGGGGAAATTCATATCTAATACAACGATCAAATTCATGTAAAATGTACTTAATTTTAAAACTCCGTCTAAACCCAGATCTGGCCAGTTTTCTGGAATGCATTTCTAGCTCTACCCTGCTTAGCCCATATCTGTGCTGTCACAATCACAGAGCTGTAGGGTCTGTGTTACTTAAGGAGATGGTGTTGCAGGCTTACCTGAAATGCCTGAACACTGAAGTGGTAGAAGATGTGATGTGAAGGAAAGCTTGGTGCTCTAAAACCACTGATCTTACTCCATTAATGATATTTGTTATTCTACTGGGCAATAATTGTGGTTCCTATATTCATCTCTTGGTGGTTCTTTCCATCATAAAGAATTTCTGTTGAGATCCATACTGACAGATCTGGGCTTATTTTTTTCAAATCCAGCTGATGCTCACTTTAGTCCATTGAAAAGGAGTGCTTCCTGAGTGCACATGAATCATAGAATAGTTAGGGTTGGAAAGGACCTTAAGATCAACTAGTTCCAACCCCCCTGCCATGGGCAGGGACACCTCCCACTAAACCATATCACCCAAGAGGCACAGCAACCTCCCCTTCAAGAACTGGGGACTGGGCCCTTGGTTGTGCTGCTGAGTCCCAGTTTGCATGAATAAAAATTAACATCTTTAATGACACAATGAAAATAAGTGTAAGGGTTGTGCTTTTAGTGAGCAGCTGAGTGGTTCTGAGTTACTTGCTGGGCTTAAACCATGACAACTATCTGCCTAGGTCTAGTGAAAGAAATAGCATTTGTCTTGTGAGCCCTTCTTTGGCATCCCACTGAATGGCTGAAGTTGCTGAGAGGTAAAGGACCACAGTATTCCTCTCCTAATGGCTAACAGCTTCCAGGGTAGTGTCAAGGGTATGGGCAGTTACTCAAAAGAGCCTGTGACTGAAATATACTCATTTTTTGCAGTATTTACTTGAGAGTATAAAGAATTAAAGCCGCTGGACTTTCATTGTCATCTTTTCTTCATTACAGAGCTCAGATGTGCAGCCTCTTCTTTGTAGCATAGCTCTGGCAGTGCAGTTAGGGGTACATCTCTGTTGTATACCAAACACTTAGGTGAACAGTGTTATCAGACTATGATAGATTTTGAAATATGAGTTTTCTCACTTTCACTGGTAAAGATGACTGCTTAACCCCCAACAAAGCCCAAAGCCCATCATGTTCCATTTACAAGCTGTAGTGGGGCATTGTGCTGGGCAGGGAGGTCTGTGTCTGCCCACCCCTTACTGAAATCGTGTGTTTTGTCTTCCAGACTCCGACCTGAGCATGCGGACACTCAGCACACCCAGTCCAGCATTAATATTTCCACCGAATTGCCCTGGTTTCCAGAATGGCAGGGGGTCATCGACATCTTCATCCTCAGTCACTGGGGAAACAGTGGCCATGGTCCACTCACCGCCTCCGACCCGTCTCACGCATCCTCTCATCCGGCTGGCGTCCAAGCACCAGAAGGAACTGGCCAATATAGACCGACTGCCTGATCATTCCATGATCCAGATATTCTCCTTCCTGCCCACCAACCAGCTGTGCCGCTGTGCCCGTGTGTGCCGCCGCTGGTATAACCTTGCCTGGGACCCTCGGCTTTGGAGGACTATTCGCCTGACCGGCGAGACAATCAACGTAGACAGGGCTCTCAAAGTGCTGACCCGGAGGCTTTGTCAGGATACACCCAACGTATGTCTCATGTTGGAGACAGTAATTGTTAGTGGCTGCAGGCGGCTCACAGACAGAGGACTCTACACCATTGCCCAGTGCTGTCCAGAACTGAGAAGGCTGGAGGTGTCAGGATGTTACAACATCTCCAATGAGGCAGTCTTTGATGTCGTGTCACTGTGCCCAAACCTGGAACATCTGGATGTGTCAGGTAACAGGAAATATTTCAGTACAGATGCCTCATGCTTGTCAAACCCCTGGCCCCACAGCTGCACACTTTCCCTTTCTGTGTTGCTTTTTGAAGTAGGAATGCCAGTCTCCTAACACAGTACTGATGAGACAGACACTGCTAGAATCTCAATGCCCCAGATGCCAGCAGCACTTTTTGAGTGGCCAGACTTCCACTGATGGAGCCGAGCTAATAGACATGGCCCATCCAAACAGCACAAGTGCTTCTTATTGACTTTTGCACAAAGCCCCCTTGCAGGGGCCCACGTTGCAGTCAGTGCTACATCATATGGTGAAGGATTGTTACTTCAGCAAAACTTGTTTTATCTTTTTCACATACATACATGATTAATAAGCAGATTATATATATACATAATGTATGTTTCTGTAATCTGATACGTGACTTGAGAAGGAGCTCAGAATCAGTGCTAGGCTTTTGTCTGGTTATGAATATCAATTGTCATCCCAAACTTCAAGGTCCCCTTGCTTCCATTGCTATTTTAATGAGACTTAGCTAGCTTAGACTTTTTTTTTTCTTACTTTTTTCAGTAGTGCATATATTTGCTTAGTGGCTTTCTCCTTTTCCTTTTGCCCAGTTATCATGATTCACTGCAGTTGTTTAGATCAGCAGAAATATTTTAGGTTATTTCCCTCAGACCTGCTCTGGCAAAAATAGGTATTTTTTCCCAAGGTCAGCCACACAGAATTTCTCTGCAAATAGGCTGGCACCTGACAAAAAGGATGCAACCAAGCAGAACTGAGGTAAATGTTATGTTCAGTATTATTTTTCTGATCTCACTTGTTATCAGTCTAATGTTGCTATTAATCAGCTGGACCTGATTTGTTATTGCAGAGGTGTTAATAGCAACAAGCAAGGTAAAGTGGGGGAAGGAAGCAATGCTATTGAATTACTGGTACCCAGATAAACTGATTTTTCTGAGGCTGCCTATCTGGTGTACACTGATTCGCTTTCTTTTTTCTGCCTTTTATTTCATTTTTAACCGATTTATCCTTCACCTAATACTCCTAGGATGGCAGAATGTCGTGGAAGGCATCAAACCAAGTAGCAATGTCAGAATTATTAACTTTTTGTGATTGGTCTCTGAAACAGCCAGGTTGTAAGGAGTCTCTGCAAGCCTATTCACAATGACCTTGCATATGAATTACTTATTTTCAGTACATACTGACATTAGTTCTGTGTTTGCACCCTCACATTCAGGTTGGAGAATTTTCAATGCTAGGAGAAAATGTATGTGCTTGTGTGTTTAAGACCTAGAGCTGCACATGACTTTGAAGGCTGTCTGCATCCCTGTCATATTTGTGCTTTTCTTAATACACCCTCTAGGGTGGCATGGAGAGTTGAAGGGCTCAAACATTGTGGACCTGGAGAAACAGGACAAGTAGAATTGATGAGTTGAACTGCTTTGGCACACCAGTCTATTGACATCCTGAGGGTACCTGGAGGCTTGTAGATGGCTGAAAATGCTTTAGTCCACAGCTCCTACTGATAGATAACCTGTATACTAAAGGTGACTTTTTTCAAGAGCAGGGAAAATGAAAAGATGGTACCAGATCTTGAAATAGGTTCCTTTAGGGTCTATCTTCACTTGTGGTTTCCCCGAGCCAGTTACTTTCAGAACTGGATGATGGTGTCTGGCCCTAAGATCTCATCAGTTTGGTCCAATGTGTGTAGAGGGCAAGTAAAATACTTGTCTTCCTTGAATTCTGTCTTGTCAGCAGGACAGGAAAGCTATTTTAATCTCACGTTTTTCTGAGTTGTCCTTTCATTTTGGGGCTGGTAAAGGAAAAATCGTGGGTTTGAACATGCTCAGAAGTCAGGGTGTTTGGGTTGAGACATGACTTTTGCTGCATGTGTCTGCATATGAACTGAACATAATTGATCTCTGCTATCTTGTTTTGAGTGCACATTTTTTCATTCTTCTGTGAGTAATTTTGGAGGATGTTTTGGAAGCAGCATTCCCTTTTTCCCTCCTTCTGTCTGCAGTGAGGAGGACAAGTCTTGCACCTAAACACTCAAGCAGTTTTCAAACCACTCTGAAGTGGTTCACTGGTTTGGTTTCATACTGAGCAATAGAAGTTGGGTACATGTGCTGGTGGATGACTCTATAATTGTAGCTAGTTAATTAAAACCCAGTTCACAGTTGTGTATCTAGCTGAATCCCTCTCCCCTTTGGATGGTTACTTGGCAGCAGTAATGTACCAAAATCTTTAATGTCAAAACCAGATGTTCATATTAACTTTAAGAGTTTTCCATAATGTAAGTTCTGTCATTTTCAGCATCCACTTTGTGAGCAGGTCTGAGATATCTCTCAAAGTTGGTTGAGCTTGACTGCAAGTTATTATCTAACATGCTGGCCAACGTTTTTTTTCAATCTGTTTGGAGGTTTCTCCTCCCTTTTAAAATCAGTTATACTTTATGGAAAATCCTGTTACAAGGTTTTGGTTTTGCATTTTTTATTATTTAGGACAGAAAAAATGTTGCAGACCCAGGAACCTGTCATTTTGCCTAAAAATCAGGCAGTTCTGTATCAACATGGACTTTTTCTGGTGAAACCATTTTGAATGCCCTTCCCAAGAAATGTTTTACAGTGTAGCCAAAATAACTAGACAAGGCAATATACTGAGCTTGTCAAAACATTGATTACACACTGATGTATGTGTCTGCAACCCTGCTGTAAGACTTCTGACCCATTCACTTTTTAATTTCAGTCATTAAAGCATTCTGCCTTCTTGGATCCTCAGCAGACAGAACATTCTCCTCAACCTCGTGCTTCCTTCCTTCTCATTTAGCCAAGAAAGCTTTTTATTCCTACCTGAGAGGACCTCTTTAGGCATAAGCTGCAGAATTTGTCTGAATAGACCTTTATGGTTAAAACTATTAGTCCCTGATCTCTAGCAGATCTTCTCTCCCTTCTTCCTTGCAGCTGTTTCTAGCCATGCTAATGCAGTGTGCCCAGCTGAGCTTGGCACAGAAAAGAATTCCCCTTCAGAAGCCTGAAACTGCCTGTTTGCAGTGCAGCAGAAACAGCACTTTCAAAGTACAAAAGCTGTCATTCAGCACCATGCACAGAGTGGAGGCTAAAAAGGGGAGAAGGCTGTCAGTGTGATTTTCCCTTTAAACTAGCCCTTTATCTTCCCTTGCAAGGTCTGGCGTTTGGCCTCTACTCACCTCCATTCATGGCCAGGCTTTCTCACTTGAAACAGCCCTTTTCTGCATCTGTCCATGTCCTCCCATACCACTACCAGTCTGTTGGCTCCTGCTGAGTCTCCCTATTCTCCTTATGTTACCCAAATTTCCACCCTTCTGCAAGCGCATAGTCTTGTCATAGTTTTACATCCTTCCCAGAATGCAGGATTCACATCTGTCCTCCAAATGCTTTTTGGAGGGTGGGTGGGGTCTGTCTTTTTTATAATGGGGTTGGATGGTGATAGAGACTCTGATGTTGCTTTAAAGATTCAGCCAGTCAGCCATGACTGCCTCTGATCAAAAAAGCTGCTTAAGTTGTCATGTAGCACTATTTTCTCAAATTGTCACTGGGTTTATATTTCAGAAACAAATCATAGCCTGCCCCCAGACAAACCTAGGACCATCCTGTTGCATCTGGGATATGGACAAAATCAGTCTGTCACTTTGCTAGTGCTCAAAATCCCAAAGCAACCTCACTGGCTCCGGTGGAGTGTGTTATTTTCGCTGGTGCAGGGACACATCACAGCAAATCCAGACTAGTCAGCCAGGATGATTCTGCACTTGCAATGTGAAGATACCTTCATCGCATCCAGCATGCTACTTTATGCCCACCTTGCTGTGTGATTTGTTTTTACCGCTTGCTTAAATTTGCTGTGTTTTTCCACTTAGGCTGCTCCAAAGTAACATGCATCAGCCTGACTCGTGAAGCCTCCATCAAGCTGTCTCCTTTGCATGGGAAACAAATCTCCATCCGCTACTTGGACATGACAGACTGCTTTGTCCTGGAGGACGAAGGTCTGCACACCATTGCCGCTCACTGCACTCAATTGACCCACCTGTACCTGCGCCGCTGTGTCCGCATCACCGACGAAGGTCTCCGCTACCTGATGATTTACTGCACGTCCATTAAGGAACTGAGCGTGAGTGACTGCCGCTTTGTCAGTGACTTCGGCATGCGAGAGATTGCCAAGCTGGAGTCGCGCCTCCGATATCTTAGCATCGCACACTGCAGCCGGATCACAGATGTGGGCATCCGTTACATAGCCAAATACTGCAGCAAACTGCGCTACCTCAATGCGCGGGGCTGCGAGGGCATCACGGACCATGGTGTGGAGTACCTCGCCAAAAATTGCACAAAACTCAAATCACTAGATATTGGCAAGTGCCCTCTGGTCTCAGACACCGGTCTGGAGTTTCTAGCCCTCAACTGCTTCAACCTGAAGCGCCTGAGCCTGAAATCATGTGAGAGCATCACTGGGCAGGGCCTGCAGATTGTAGCTGCCAACTGTTTTGACCTGCAGATGTTGAACGTGCAGGACTGCGATGTCTCTGTGGATGCTCTGCGATTTGTTAAACGACATTGCAAGCGCTGTATTATAGAGCACACCAACCCTGCCTTCTTCTGAAAGGACACCCAACACCTGTCATTACAATGCAGTATTAAAAACACTGATGTATAAACACACACTCCCATATTCAATAATGCTGTCTTTTCTGTAGCTCACGGAAGTCGGCTTTTCTTGTATGCTGTGGGTGAGGGGGGGTTCTAGAGGACTATTTTGTTTGCTTTTTGTATGATCACTTTTCAAGGTGTGGTGGGTCTCCATGGAGAGGCTGCCATAATGCAAAAGCAATGAGTGCTCAGCATCCCCAGTGGGGTGCCATTTCCATTACAGCCACAATCTTGTCCCAGGCTGCGGTAGCTACCTCCAAAGGAAATAGCACATAATCCCTCCTTTGGAAATGCTACTAAGCTGTGTCAAATACATCTGAATTCCAGCTGTGCTCATGAAGCTGACTATGCAATATGTGTCTGTGTTCCCTGCCTTCTTCCAATATGGCTGATTAAGCATCCTCTTGTCTCCAAGTAGTTTGTCTTTGGTAGTCATCCATTTTAATCCCTCAGGAAATACCGGGTAATGTTCTTAAATATACTTGATTGAGGCAGAATATGAGCTGCTGGCCATTGCTGAGCACTCTGCTGAGTGAATCTGGAGATCTATGCGTGGATTCTCTTGGAAGGTCCACCTCCAGGTCACTTGCCCATCGTTACTGCTTGCCTTAATTTCTAAATCTGCCCTCTCCTGCATGTGTAGCACCACCCTCTGGTAGCAGATAGGGACTTCTGGGTCTGATAAGTAATGACATATTCACCTGAGTGAAGGAAGCCAGCCGAGGTATTGGTGGCCTGGCAAAGGGAATAGCCAGCAATCAGCCTGGGAAGCTGCTGTAATTCTGCAACAAGCTGAGATAGCACTGTAGTATACCAGGGACCCTCTGAGGTGTGGTGGAGCAGCTTGCACAGGGCAGACCCAGTTGCTGTGCTGTGTCGCTGCCACCAGAAAGTCTTAGTTCCTTCTCTATACCTCTTCAGCAGCCATGGCACCACTGCAGTGAACTCTCCCTTAGCAAACCAGGCGCATGAGTTGAGGTAAATTCAATACGTGCCTTAATACACATAAAACCCCAACCCTTTCTTGTGGCCTTCCATTTCAAAGGATAGATGGCTGATCTCAAGACTTCAAAGACGTTAGCCTAATATTAGACAACACCCCTGGGGACAGAGGGACTTAGACTGTCATTCACATTAGATCTAGATTTTGTGAACCTTGTCTGTGTGCGTTCCCTTGGGCTGGAGAAACAGCTGCTGTTCAGAAAGGAATTAAAACACCTTTGTTGTCCTGTGACACTGGGAGCCCCTTGTACTCTCGTGGTCACTGTTCACTAAATTGCTCGTGGAAGAGCAAAAGTGGTTTGGAGGTTCCCATATCTCATTGCCTCCTTCCCCAGAGCGTGTGGTCGTTTCATGGTTACTTTCTTCACAATATTTTGGCAGGCATTTCTCTGCATTTTCACATATAGTAATCAGATCTGAAAGCCAGACATGTTAGAGTGATGATATTTTCAGGCAGGCCCCCTGCGCCTGACTGACAGGTGAATTCATACGTTCAGCTCAAGCACTATAAATGTCTCAGTAGAGAACATAAGAAGGGAAGCACCGTGTCTGGTTTTCATAAGCAGTAGTTCCATCATCTCCAGACAACACTAATAAAATCATTGATATGAAGTGAAAATCCATATGCTGGAGAAAAATACATAACTGCTGAGGAAGTACTTGTAGCAACGCTCTCTCAAATTACAGAAAAGCAACGGTTTGGACATGTCCCTGCAGAAGGAACTTGTCCTACTGTTGCATAAGTTCCTGTAACTTATGTACATTCCTCCAGTTCTGAGTTTCTTAACATACAGAATGTCATCAACTCTGAATTATGAATCACATTGTACTAAAGCAAACAGGGCCATGGAAAACGAATTTGTCACTGTTACTATTACTGATCAGTGACTAATAGGGGGTGATACCATCCTTTGGCCAGTGAATGTTATTTTGGTTTTTGTTTCTGTGTTTTTAAAAGTGGAGATTCTTCTCCAGCAAGTAGTACAGTATATTTTATCCGAGCCAGCTACCCTCTGTTTGTCTCTTTATCTCAAAATGGCCCTGAGGATAGTTAAATGTTAAACCAGTTCCTGGGGATGGTGGGATTTTGAGCCATTTGCACTCATGAAATATAAGGCCTCATTAGTAACATTTAACTGTTTATTAAAAAAAAAAAAGCTATTTTCTGGCTATGCTAAATTGAGTGAATAGTGCTACATGGTTTTTAAGGTTTCTAATGTTTAAATTGGCCTGTACTGTACAAATCTCACTATAAAGCCTTAATTTGCTACCAAGAAATAAAGCGATATATTGGTACCTGGTGAGCATGCATCGTCATTTACACTAATTGATTAACTTCTGATGAAAAAGGGGCAATTAAATACTTGTAAAACTTTTCTTGAAAGGTAGGTGCATAAGCAAGACAGCACATCAGGTAGGTGGATGACTGCATTTAAAAAGAAGCAAAAAATCTTTGCTATAGATTATGACCTTGCCTATCTGTCTCTTTAAATTTTTATTTTCCGCATGTGGACCTTTTTGACCTGAAACATAATCAGTAACTGGAAGTGAAAGTAAAAGAAAAAACAGTATATAGAAAGCACATGTATAAAATTTCAGGAGGGCCTCTGTGCTGGTTTAATGGCAAGTTAACATATTTGATGTGAAAAGTAAAATTAAATACCTGAAAGGGTAGAGCACTTTTTAATGCAGTGTTGCTTTTGAATGCTCAAAAAAAGCCCCTCTCAAGAGGGCACTGGTGGCAAATGAATAAAGGTAATTTTTCTGAGCCAAAAATCTTTAATGTTCATGGTCTTGCGTGACCTAAGTTGGCACTCTGAGACTGCTACTTATTTCAAGAAAATCTGAACTTATTGATACAGCTTGCCTGCTTTGACTTTTAACTTTTTTCCTGATGTCTACTTGCAAAATGACACAACCAGAAAAGAAAACTGAAATAGTGCATGTGGAGCTGAATTTGATGGAAAGTTGCAACATGTGACAGATGTGTCTTCATTCCAGTTTGGGGTTGGCAAAAACTATAATTTTCCTGAGCAAAAACATTGTTGATTCTTGAACCATAAAATTCTGGCTCAGGCAGTGAGGCTTATTCTGCTCTGCAACAGCATGTGGTGATCTCATCAAAGAATGCAGTGATGAATCACATCAGTCAGGCTGGCATGTTGTTTATGTCTTCAGAAGAACTGTGTCCTGTAGAGGGAGGTCTCTTAGAAAAGGCACCTCTAAACTAGCATGCACTGCAATAGTAGCCAAAGGTCCATGTCTCAGTATTCATTTTTCTTATTCCTTGACTTTCATGAAATGTGGAACTGTATTTTCCCCATTAGCAGCACAAGACTGATGTGAAGTGTGACACTTTTGCCTTTTTGAGCTATGCTCATCTGGCTTCCTGCAAAATGCAGAACAGCTTCTGTTGGGTGTCTTGGGCTCAGAACTGTGGTCCAGACTGTAGCCTTCAGTAGTGGCTTACGTGGTTTCTGAAAACTGCTAGCCTTTGAACTGAGAAATTAAAAACCTAATTTAGTAAAAGACCTAATTTTAGCACCAAGCTTGAAGCTGGTCCAAGCTCTCATTAAAAAGAAGTGCAGTGACCATTTGGACTGTGGAGTGGCTGACAGTGTTCGTTTAGAGGGGAAAAGTTCTCTGACAGATTTGGTGCATGGCTTCTCTTCCCATAACGTTCCCCAGAAAAGTAACCTGCTCTTGGTTTCTTCTGATTTAGTCAATTTAGCTATTTGTGCTGAAGATTCCCAAGCTGGGCTTTGAAAATGTTAGTGGAAATGGTTCATCTGGCTCTGTAAATAAAGCTAGGAGGTAATGTCATTTTGCTCATGTTAAACTCCTGGTGACCTTTCCTTTGAAAATGGTCCATTGCTCTTCATCTCTTCTAAGGCCTTGATATTGAAAGCCTGAGCCTTGCCAGGAGGTCAGCCATGGGACAAGGATGTGTCTTGCTGAGCTCTCTGTTAGAATTCACCCAAAGTTAGCTATGTTACATGTCTTTGAACATCTTCAACTCCACAACCAGGGAGAAAAGGGGCATGTTTAGACCTCAGGACGTGTAGTCTGGCAAGGCTGAGATTTGGCAAAGCTGAGAGGCATTTATCACTCTGGCAGTGTGAAGGAGGAGGTGACCTGAATTATATGGAAGCTGCCTGGAAAGACAGGGAGGGTGGAAAGGTGGGATTTTGAGAACTGGGACAAGAAGAAGGATGAAGGAAGTTTCTTGCACAAGTGTGACTGGGACTGAGGTGAGAAGAGATTGAATGATTTTAGCAAAGAAACTGGGGCTGGTGTTGAGAGGTGAGTTTGTATGACTTGTTGGACAGGGAGAGCTGGGCCAGAGAAAGAGTAAGTACTGAAGAATGAAGTCTGGAACAGGAGCAGAAACTTGAAGAAAATTAACTGAACATCATGTTAATACAGTACACTCCCTTGGCAAAGGCTTTGAAAAAGGCTGACAAACTCTTTCAGTGAGGGTGCCTTCAATGTGAAACAGCCCTTAAAACTGAAATAGTAATTTTTGCATTTAGTGCCTCCGATATCTACCCTTTTTATATTTTGTGAAGACAGAAAATCTTTACAGGCAGAACTTCCACCTTTACCAGCAAATGTATACAGAGGCCTGAGACACTGTCAGCCTGTGTATCTTGCTCCTGCCTTGACACTTTTGTGCAAGGCAATCTATTGAGAAGAGCAATGCAAGATGGGTTTGTAATATCTATTCTTCGTTTGTCTTTGTATTTCAGCAGCACCAACTGTTCGGCTTTGCTAAGGTGCAGGCACCAACGTGGAGCCAAATTCATGCCCTTTTGATGGCTGTTGAAGGGCATAATCATAATGATAGG
Organism: Bolborhynchus lineola; assembly: GCA_025448015.1. Classification (NCBI taxonomy): domain Eukaryota; kingdom Metazoa; phylum Chordata; class Aves; order Psittaciformes; family Psittacidae; genus Bolborhynchus; species Bolborhynchus lineola. The sequence goes on along the minus strand of JAOEHX010006874.1, from coordinate 717 downwards.
TTCAAGTTACTGCCAGGCAGTAGACATCAGAAATCAAACATAGCTTAGAGAAAAATACGTTTAAGTGAGCAGCATTACTGCATGCTATTAAAGAAATTAAATCAGCTTTCTCCATAAAATAGCTAGGGGATGTTTATTTTCACGCACCCCTGCTGTACAGCTGTATGCTTCAGAGTAGGTTTTCCCTCTGTTTTTGCCTTTAAAGACTGAGCAGAAATGTTGGGTCACTTTTCCCTCGTCCTCTGGATGATCACAGAAATGCATCTCAGGTTGAAACTAGTTAAGGGAAATCTTTTCCAAGTAGGCTCTACTCGTACAATTACATATATATATATTATGAGTGCAACAATCCAGTTGGCCATAGATACATCAAATTAAGCCAATATAAGTTACTAAGCAGGCACCAAAGAGAGAATGAGAGGGACCAGAAGGTGGGAACTTTTGAAAAAAAATAACCCCCCTGAGCTTTTAAAAAATGACTCTGATACTTTTAATGCAGAACAGCAATCTTAACCATTCCTTCTAGCACTAAAGATGTGTTCTTTGGGTTAGAATAGGTTAATTTTCCTTTGTTTTTTAAAGCAGCATTGCATGCTGTAGCTTCAAGTTGACATAAATTGTAGAGATGGAAAAAGTCATCCTCTAAAATGGGAGAGAGCACAAAAAGGAGTTTGTGCCGAGAGGAATGACTATTTTTAACAGTTTCATGTTTCATTG
>JAOEHX010006871.1:0-21561 GCA_025448015.1 Bolborhynchus lineola | reverse complement strand
CCATCAGCCCCATCATAATGTCACCAGATTGGTCAGGCAGGATTTCCTCTTAGTGAAGCCATGCTGGCTGTCACCAAGCACCTTGTTGTTTTTCATGTGCCTCAGCATGCCTTTCAGGAGAATCTGCTCAACATCACATCCCTCTATTTACTTTAACCTTTCTTTTGACAACTGTGCATCTGTGGTTTACTTTAACCCTCCCTATGTGCTGTGTATGTCTTTTGTAATGTGTATTGTTACTGAAACTACAGAAGAAACCGGAGAAACAGAGGAACAGTAAAATCAGTCTTCATAGCTGGATGATACATGGAGATTGTAGCATTTGGGAACACACAGAGCTGTAGGTCATTTGCTTTTCTGAATTCTTCATTGTCTGTCTTTACAAAAGCAACCAACCTCCTTTTTCTTCTTTTCCTCTCCTGCATTTACAAAATGAAAATCTAGCAATTGGGAGAGATCAGTGTATAGATAAAAACTTGTGGTTGAGATTTAATTCAGAGGGGAATGATGCAAAGATAGCTGGAAGGGGAAATAACCAATGAATCTAGTAAGAAAATTAGTAAGTTATTTTCAGTTCAAGGAACAGATGTGTGTTTTGCTGTTTTCCGTTATGGTTTAAATGGAGTGAATTGGTTTGCTACTCAAGTTGCAGCTATACAGTGAAAATAGTTCTGATTCATCATGATACTGCCCAGTGCTCTAAAAATTTATGCGCCCTTTGGATTGTACCCATCCTTTCACTGTAGACTTTGCTTCCAGGAGGTTAGATTACTCTCACAATCTTTACATCATTTAAATTCATCTGGAATCTAAAGCTAATGTAAAATCTGGCTGCCTCAAACCTGGCTACTCTTCTAAGAAAGTATTGTGCCTTTATGAAATTCAGTGCACTTTTGCCATATGATCTCCATTGGCTACCAGTAAACATGTGGGGAGTCTGACCTTTTAAGCTCTAAACGACTGTGTACCCAAAAGACTAGTATCCTCTTGTGTTACTCCTGAGCCAGCTGCAGGCAGCAGACGTGCTGGATTCCTTTTCATCTACCAAAGAAGGAAATCTTGGCAAAGTGTGAGCTGTGATAGATCATTCAGACTACAAACGTGGTCATCTAGTTAGTCCTAACTTGCTCAGTATCCTGAAATCTTTACTATTTTGTCCCTAATCTTCAAAAGAGTGCTGTATGAAGCAAACGAAAAAAGCAAGATGACTGGTGATTAAAAAGGGCAGCCTGTCTTAAACTTCTTTTTTTGATGGTTTTCTAATTAGGGAGCAGATGGAATCATTTCAGATTAAATGGCACATCTTTTCTTAAGTAGTGAGAAAGATCTGTTGAAAATATACAGCTCCCTTAATTTGGGTTTGAACTGCTTCTATGTTGCCTAAAATCCATAAGTTATTGCGTGCTTTTCCTCCAAGCCCTTGTCCACCTCCCCTTTCACTGTCTACACATCAGACATCAGTTTCATAAATGAAGGAACATGATGCAGCCTGAAGCTGGAGCACCTCCTTGTCATGAGGAGGGTTCAGGTGAGACAGTGTATGAGACATCTGCTGTGCATATAGTCTGTCAAGAATCAGTAAGGGCACAGTGAAGTTCAGAGAAGTTCATTAGGCTGCCATTCTTCAGACTGGCCATGCCCAACTTTCTTCTGGAGAACCATTGCCAGAAATGCCAATGTGAACAGGATACTGACTACTCTGATCAGTCCTTAAGCTGCAATCAGTTAAGTTCTGAAAGTCACAATCAGTTTTCTGACCGTCTCCTTTCTTCTTTTTTAAATTCCCTTCTGTTCCCTGAGTAAGAAAGCTGAAGTATAGGTTCTAGTACAAATGGATTAAAAAAAAAAAATAATTGAAAAAAAAATTGGCATACTGAGGCCTAAAAGTGTTCAGTAGATAAGATGGAGAACATGATGAACAAGCACTACCTAGAAAACTGCTGCACAATGAGGGAGGATTGCGCAGAAACATGAAAAGGAGTCAAAATGAAAACAAAATAAGAGCTAGCAGGCGAGCTTCAAGGAGCAATAATTACTAGAGGGTGGCTGGTCCTGAAATCAAAGCATAAAATGGGTTATTTGGCACATAAACTTAAAAAACGATAACTAACATCTCACCAGGTATATTAAATGTTAGAGCTATATTTCTGTTCTCATCTACAGCATGATACTGCCTTAGCAAGTAGTCATTTCACTTGCTTAGGAAACAGAAATGCTTTTTGATGAAATATTTATCAGAGGCAGGCTCAGTTCTATGTTTGCTCTATAAAATGTCATCATTCACATTTGTTTTGACTTTGCATTTGCATAGCAACAGGAGACCATTATCCAGCAACAGGAGACCATTATCCTGTAGCAGTACTGTGAGGTCTCCAAGGTATATGGCAGATGGGGCTACTCCAGCTGACTAATAACTTAGTTACAGAGTAATTACAGCAGTACTAATTCACACAAATCCCATATATGCAAAGGAAAGAACATATCATCTCCACACACACACAGGAGAATGGTCTTTAACACTGAAACACAGAAATTAATAAAAATAGGGGAAACAATCAAAATATCAGAGCAGTGAGCTGTGCAACCACAGGACATTAGTTTGTGCCAGACACCACATTTTGCTGCAGTGAGTGTCAAATACTGACATTTTTAACACCGGCTATAAAAGCTACTGGAGCTGAAGCACTTGCCAATGGCATTGCTGAGCCATTCTATATTCACTTAAGAGCTGGAGGTTAAAAAGAAGAAAAACACAAGAACTGAGTGTGCACAGAGCAGGGCTCAGAGCCACCTTTCTCCTCCTGCTGTGTTTAATGACAAGCCAGCACTGGAATATGAAGTCAGGAAGCATTGCAATGGGGACATGCTGCCTCAGATTAATATGCCTGATACAAGCCTTGCAAAATCAGAGGAAGGTTTCTAGCTAGCTGCAAGGATCATTCTTTAATATTTTCCAGTTCTTGTTAGGCAGAGGTAAACATGATGTTTATTAGAATGCCCATGATGAAACAGACACTTTCCAAAATTCTGTGGAATTTTCTATTAAGCCTCTTAGGAGTGATAGATGAAAATAGGTGACATTAACATGACAGCAAGGCTTAGAATCCTAAGAGATCACTGTGCTTGGAACTCTGTGCTTTAGATAGACAAAGCAGTAGCTGAGAAGAAAAATGGAGACATGGAAGGATGAAGGGTCTTACCAAGGTCCTCTAACATTTGTAATTCCTTTTTTTCTTGTCTAACATATTTCTTCTTGTATTCCATGGATCCTCAGAGACAGAAGTGTCCCCAGATAGCAATGTGACACAGCTGTTCTATGTGCCATGCTGTCAGGTTGAAAAGAGACATACTCTTCTTTATTTAGAGAAAGAGCATATGCCCAATATGCTTTGTGTGCATATACGTCCATAAACAAATAAGCTTAATGGAATTAGGATAAGAAGAACAAGTACTGAGAACATACACAAAACAGGTGAAATTCAACTACTTCCCAGTTCTAAAATTTATGGTGAGCTGGGGAAGGAGAGAACAGGAGGAATGAAAAAACTAAGGGACAGTCAGTCACTGAAGAATCACTGCCTTCAGTAAGCAAAGTCTCTGTAACAGTATAGGAAAAATGATAGCAAAGTTATGCATCATGGGAGTTGGGGAAGGGTAGAAAGACTGAATAAAATGGGTAAAGGAAGAAAAATTAAACCATGAAGAAAAAATTGGTTAGAAAAATGCTTTGATCAGCAATGTGAAGGCATCATTAAACATATTATATGCCTTTCATCTTAAATTATTTGTGGTATTCTATTACCAGATGGAGAACTGCACCTCTTGATATTGAGCCCCTGAAATAAATAAAAGCTAGAAAACACTGCTAGTCTTCATGCTGAAGCCATCTGTTGATCTTTTGTTTTGATACCATTTCGTACTGTACACAGTTTAAAGTTTCTTGCCAGCCTACTTCTCTTTTCACTGTTCTGTTTTTTTCAGTTTTCAGGGATTTGCTTTTTATGGTAATTTTCCTTGTAAATTACTAATTCGGACATCAACATAACAATGAACTGTTTCAAGAGGGAATTGAGTCTTGGTTTGGGTATGGTCTCATACTAAAAGCTAAACCTTCATGTAGCTAGAAACTGGAAGGCTTCACTGTCTTATCCAAGTGTAATTTAGAACAGCTGCAGAGAAGTTCCAAACCAGTTTGTCCTGCCATTTCCCAGCAAGGAAATTCCTGGGTATGAATAATAGTGGTATACGTGGGAATAATCAATGCAGCAGAGAAATAAAATCAATTCTTCTTCCAAGTACCTATCTGCCTGGCTATAATCTACTTTGCTCCAAGGCAGAAATATAAGAAATATGTTCTTCTTTAAGCAGGAAGACAGAGTGCTCTAAACAAAGGTTTTGTTGTGCAGATTCTGCAATGGGGCTCTCATGCTACACACAATCTCCTGAAAAGCAGTGTTTCAGCATCTCAGAGGTATTTAAAATAATAATAATAATAAAAAAAGAACAAAGAAAAGCTGAACCCAAAAAAGAAGAGGTTTCCAATCCCCAGTTATTGAGAGAAAAGGGCAAATTTTCATGTCAGGACTTCTATAAGGCTTGCCTGTTGTGAGTAGGAGAGAGTATGACAGTGCCTGACTGCATGATGGTGGTGGAGGAGCAGAAAGTTGGAAGTCAGTAAGTACTGCATGGAAGCAGTTACCCCTGATTTCTGAAATCCTCTGCTACAGCCTGAGAAGCATCAGAAACCCCAGCTGGGCTGTCCAGCACTGAAAAACCATGAAGCACAAATTTTAATCTGCAAATCTGGAGTAGACTGATAATTACTGATGAACATGGCTTGTAACCCAGGGAACTGTGTTTATATAGACCTCTGTGATCGTGGTAATTCACAAAGATTATTCACATGTCATTTTTTCATTAAAAAAATCATTATTAAAATGCTGTGTGGATGCCACATAACCTAAAATGCATATTTTTTTCTCCTAAATAATAGCTTCTTCATCAGCTTCCTAATCTTAGCCACGTGCTGTAGAGCACACCTTCTTGTGCTTGAAATACATGTCAGTGTTTTGATAGCAGGGGCCATAAGCATCCCTGAGGAGGCAACTGGCACTGCCCTGTGCTGGTCACATCTATCAATGATGCACCCCGCCAGCTGTCAGGACTTCAACCCATCACAGGGGCACATGGTAACGCTGTTCAAACTTACTGAAGAAGAAGGGCAATAGCTGCTGGAGGCAGGAGGCACAGGAGGACGCAACAATGGAGACACGAGGGATGCCATGTGAGGACATGTGCAGCAATATATGGGAGGCATGTGAAAAGGGATTGTTGGGGACACTGCAGGAGATACTCTTAGAAGAAGGACCTTCATCTCTAAGGGACTGTGGCCTCAAGCAACCCAGGCCAGTCCAGAAGCATCCCTACGGACTATGGCTGTGGGTGACCCACACTAGGAAAGGGACACCTTGAGGAACTCCAACCCAGAGAGCAAATCATACTAGAGCAGACAAAACAAGCAAAACAAGGAGGTGCAGGAGAGTAAGAAGGAAGGAGCAGCAGGAAAAAGCTACCAGTCTCTGACCTCAGCCTCCTGCACTGCCTGTCACCTCACCAAAGGGGCTGATCATAACCTGTAGTGCAAACAAAGGAAGTAGAGATGAGGAAGCAGTGAGGAGAGGTGCCAGGGGAAAGGGGAAGAAAGGACATTTCCCTAAGTGTTCATTTAATTTACTCTCCTTCATCTTTTCTTTTTCTGTACTCAAATCAGTAATTAACTATTTCTGTTAATTGGCAATAAATTATATTAAGTAGAATTCCAAGTTGCTACTATTTTGTCTGCAATATTATTCTAGTTCAATAAAAAGTTTGTTTCTGTTACTTCATTATTTCAGTGGTAACACAACAAGTTAAAAGTGCTTTCACCTTACATAGAATCTTTTAATTGAGTTGACAGAAATACATGAAAAGACATAGCCCATTATGAGAAATGTGTCCCAGTGACACCAGACTACAAACTGAGAGACAACTAACCTATTCTAATCTTTATTACCATTTCAGTTTGAATTTCAGCAATTTAATTCACACCTCTGTACCTGTGCTTTTTTCCTCTGCTCCTTGGATTTCCTACTTAAGACTCTTGGACAGTTTAACCATCTCACTAAATCTGTATGATGTACTTCTTACATCAGACTTTGGCCTGTGAGATATCACTGTAATGTAAAAGTAAAAATGAAATACCTAAGTAAGCTAACTAATAAAAAGAAGCCATAAGCCTGTGAGATTATTTGCTTAGGTCATGACAAAGACATGACTCTCTTAGGTGTCTCTTCCCATGGCAGGGAGAGTTGGAACTAGATGATCTCTAAGGTCCTGTCCAACTCAAACCATTCTGTGATACATTCTATAAAAGACAATAAATCTCGCTGTCGTATCATGAGCTTACAGGAGAAAAAAGCACATGAAAACTGATCACAGCTTGTCTGTTTCTCCATAAGAGATTGAGATATATTAATTCATGATTTTTCTACAACTTCCCATTCAGTCAGGTGGAGCAAAAATGGTAATTCAAGGAATGAAAATGTATTTTCTTTATAATTCCAATTCCATAAATTGATCCCAGGTGCTTATTTCTCACATACACACTGCACCATGTAAAAGTACTCAAACTTTAAGACCATTTCAAAAAAATTCACTATGAAAGTGAATTAAGATTGAAACAAACAGTAGTGCCTCGGCCCAGATTCTGATCCTGAAAACTCTACTGCCTAATCCTAAAGCCAGCTAAATTCTAAAGGTTTTCAGAGTTGCTAGATTTCACCTTGACAGGACAGTTCTCTTCTTCCACAAGGCCATTAGTATAAGTGCAACTCACATTCTTTATTCCTGCTTGGATAGTCCTAGTTTTGTTTATTTTGGAGAAAAAGAGACTTGAAAATTTTCTTCCATTTGCTTTTATGATGTGCAGAAAAATTCGTTCATCACTGAAAGGGGTAACTTACTAGTTCCAGTACAGTATCTGCTAACTTTGGTTGTCAGATGAATTTGGCTTCAGGTGGAATCTTTTCCATCTTAATTTTTGGTTCTGATAGAACTTTTTTGGTTCGAATGGAATCTAAGACAGTTTAACATTTAAATGGTGTTTTCATATTAAACCCACAATTTTTCAGAAAACTCTTCCCCTTCATAAAATACACAAAAATGTGATTATTTACAGAGTACCTTAAAGGCACTACTCTGAGCTGCTAAGGAAGAATTGTAGATAATGGAATGCCAGACTCAAGTCAGTAATTAAAAGCAAATTTATACATCTGAGTAAAAAAGTCAAGTCTATTTCTAAAGTTACTATAAAATATTAGTTTTAAAATTTAAGCACAGAAATTATGATTAACATCCTGCATGCAAATAGCAAGACAAAAGTAAATTTTTGCAAATTATAGAATTTAACCACTTGCTCAAGAATTAGGTAATGTTGTATATGCATGAAATCTGGGTGCTGGTGCTTTGTCTACTCACTATCTTCTAAATTAATTTCATGATGTAGAATGACATGAAAGAAAATATTTTGAAAAGAGAGAGAAAAAAAACCTGGGAAAAATAGTTTGTAAAAGACATCCCATATACACAGAAGAATTTATGTAAAAATGCTTGTGGAGGCATTCAGTCCACCGAAACTTTTTCCATATTGCATGTTATCTGCCTTTGGTATCAAAGACTTGGAAATACCCTCTTCTTTCAGAGTAATTATTGCTTCATTGGGAGGCTTTTTCTACTGGGTCAGTAGTCAGCATTTTATAAATGCAGTCTCTGCTTGCTCTTCTGGAACACTTAGCAGTTGTGTTGCTGTCAGTCGCTCTGAGCTGCAAAACCAGAGTAATTCAGAAGGGACCAAATAGATAATGTGCAGCTTACCTGGTCATCCAGTGTGCACAAGAAATCAAGTATGTTTTGTTCAGACAGCATGTAATACAAAGCCATCAAACAATTTAAACTTAAATTCTAAATCTTTTAGAAAAATGGTAGGACTGAGCAGCAGTCTTGTAAAAAGATTTTCATTTTCAGAAGCTTAGTGCTATCAGATGAAAAATAGCATTTGGATGAAATTTCCAGTGCTTATTGTCAGTCCAAAAATTTGGAATGTGTGCTTGTGAGAATATTTGGTAAAAGTCTATTCATTTAACCTAAGAAAAAGTGGGTTTCAGCTGCTTTTCATCTCCTGCCTTCCATATTCCTCTCCCCAGGGAAATGAAGTACTGTCATCTGCCAAATAAAATAGTTAAACACATCTTGATAGATGAACTAGAACTAAGAGGAGAAGCTCAAACAACACAAGGAGGTAGCTGGAAGCAGCAGTGAATTGCTTATCCAAATTGGGGAGAGAGGGTGAAAGAAATTATTTTGATGTCTTAAAAAAATGGTTGCAAAACAAAGGAATGTGTCTCTGAAATTTAATCCATATTCACAGTATTCTTTTCCCTGAAAATTGTTGTAGTAACATATGCATTCCTGACAATTCTTATGAAAGATATGTAGTATGTATGTCACACAATTAAATGTAAGTGTAGGGAGTTATACAAAAGAATTTCTAGTTTGTTTCTTGTCACTGCTATTGCTGGTTTCTTTACCAACTGAAACAGTAGCAGATCAAAATAAAACTAAAAAAAAAAAAAATAGTTATTTCTAATACAGGTTCATGATTTTTAGAATCTGAATCATATCACTGCAAATCTTGGTGGCTGAAGGTACCACATAGTATATGTCCCTGTTAATATAAACAAAAATGTTACTTTTTTTATGCTAACTCCACTTGGCCCATCTTCTGTATTAGGAGAAGCAAAAGCAACAGAAACATCTTCTGCTCAAGAAGAAGGTAGGTATGAGAAGGCAGGTATGAGATTCCTGAATACTACTATACCATTCCAGTCTGCATTGAGGAGCTGTGACCTTGGAATGACAGGCATTATTAAATTGGCCATTATCTAGATGTTTTGTGTCCTTGCACCAATGAAGAGGAGGTACCAGAGAAGGTAACATTAGGACATAAGCTATTGCAAAGTCAGTTAGCTTGTCTAAGTGGATTCAGCTCTCACAACGGTCAGAGAGAGACAGAGAGATGGTGGGAGCATCCCTGTAAAGTAACTCATCTAATCTTAACAACAATATATCAAATAGGCACTTCCAAAGAAATATCATGTGGATAGCCAACTTCAACTAGATCTATAATTTTCATCTGGTAAGGTGACAAGCCACTGTACTTGTAAAAGCTTTCAATGAAATTTACTTTAGCTAGGATATGCTGAAGTCTGTAATCTACCACATCATTTGTTATTTGGGATAGTTGAAGCTTCTTCAGGTGCACACGCGTGCATCTTGCAGTCAGACACATAATGACAGCATCATTCTGTCTGATACAGACCCAGGTGAAACTGGTTTCAACAGTTCTGTGAAAGAGACCATTCCAGTAATCTGATTGGGATTGATGATGTATTTAAAGGGAAAAGAGTTCTTTAGAAATGAGAACCTGGTGTTTGTGAGATACTTTTGGAAATGGTTACCCTAAATAAACAAAGTCTGAGGTGATTTGAGTAGGCTGAGAATTTGGCTGTTTCTACAAGCCCAGACAATTGAGCTTGTAGATTCTTGGAGGTATTGAAAATAGACTTCTGAGCTGTTAGGAAGATATTATTAGTGGTTAAAATATCATTTATATCAGAAACCTGGAAGGTGGCCACTAAGTCTTTCCTTATCCTAGGAGGTATTAATAAACACTTTTAGATTTACAAGGGGCATACCCATGCCAGGGCAAAACAGTTGAAAATAATAATAACAAAAAAATCATTAATGACTTCTATAGAGCATGCAAATGTCTGTAAAAATCAGTGGTTAAATGAGTGAACTTTCTTTTTGCTCTGTTATGTTTTCTGGAAAATAGTGTTTAAAAGCTCTAGAAAGGCCTACAGAACTGCAAGTCATTGTTTATAAAGCCAGTGCTCCACAGTTATACAAACACCCTATGGCAGAAAGGATACAAATTTTCAGAGCACCCCCACTGCTGTGAGGGAGCTGTGGAGGAAGCAAAAACAACTGTTTTTTTTCGTGATTGAGCTTTCCAACTAGCTTTGCCAATCTCTGTCATGCATTCACCAGTGCTGTTATGCTGATAGAGTTTCTGTATGTCTAGCAAACCACATATACATTAGTAATATACACTATTCAGATATGAAGTCAAAAACATATTGAGCCAAATAAATTCTTTGAATATGTGCTTACAGTCAGGTAAGTATACTTGACATACATACATGCATACATACCCACCTGAAAAGTGCTGCATCTGCCATGCTGCATCTCTATTGCTGGCTAATGAACTTCAGCAATGCAGTGAACAGACCTGGGGTTTGCAAATATTGTGCAGACTTGCAGAGTCTGCTACTACAGCCGCACAATCAGAACCCTCGATAGTTATCTAGAAGTCCTCAGATTCTGTCTTGTTCAAGTTTCCAGCTGTAAATAAAAGTTGATTCCATTGAAAAAAATTACGGCAGCCTTCTCTAAACATTTGTGCTGTGTTAAGATTCTACAGCGTATACATTCATGCTAATGACAAGAAAATGTGAGTAAATAATTTGTTAATAAATGTTAAAATATTACTAGCAAGTAAACACTTTGCATAAGCAATTACTTGTAATTACAAAATAGTTCAAATTTTGTCTTTTTTTAAAAATTGTAGCACTGGACGCTATTGGCTACATGAATAAACTTAAGAAGAAAACTTATTATTAATGGTGGTATTTTTCTCCAACTTTATAGAAAATTAAAGACCTATGAAAGTTCTGTTGCTTCGCTCCCCAGTCCCAACACATACATTGAGTATTCTAATGTTCCACCTTTTTTTGCAAGCTAAACTGATACCATTACATTAAGTGCATGAGCAGATCAGTAGAGTATCTCAGGATTATTTATAGCCTCTGGCAATTACTGGCTCCTAGAGTTTTATACCAGTGCCACATCTCTGTAACATGTTGCTTTTAAAACCACCTTCAATTATAAGGAATTTCTAATATCTTGTAAAAGGCCATTAATTTTAAGTGTGGTATCTATTCATCTAGCCTACTTTGTGGTTGTGTCAGTTCTGAACGGATGTGTTACCAGGAGAAAATAAATCCTGACCTCTTCACGTTTACACCATTATGACCTAAATGCAGGGGCAGAACAGTAAATTCTCACATGACAGCAAATCTGTTCTCCACATAGACATGTTCTAGAACTCACTGACGGAGTCCAATTTCTGGGGTGACATCTTGGCCCTATTAAAGTCAGTGACAGAGTTCTCATTGACTTCAGTAAGGATTTTATTGATACATTTCCTTGTCAATGTGCTAGTTCCTATTACCCTATATGCTATAAGGCACCATCCTTCATACAGTCCCAGACCATATCCTTTTAAGGATAAAAGACACCTTTCCTAGCACAAAAAACATTAGCTCCTTTTTACTTTTTTTTACTGCTAGCCTACATAGATCCATACTCAGAAAGTACAGATAAAAGGCAGGAAAAGACAGAGGAGAACAGCACAGCAGTGGAGCACAGCTAAGGTATGGCACACCTGGTTGACCAGTATAGGTAACTGCTGCCTATCTGACCCTAATCAATTTTGTACATTGTGGTGGCCTTGGCCAAAGGGCACTACGCTTTCTTCTTCAGGTCAATACAAGCCTAAATTCTTGTAATGCTGTCTTAGCTCCTATATGCAGTAAGTGATTTGGTTTTCGCTTGTTTCAAGTTGCAAGTATACTTGAAGAGCCCATTATGATCAAGATTTAATTAGATTAAATGAACAGGTGCGCATACTGCACATTCTGAATGAATTAAAGTTGTAGGTACTTGGAGAGAGAAAAAGAACTTGCTCAGATGCACTTTTATACACATATGGAAATATTTAGCTACTTGTTGTTACATAGGTATATTCTATAGATTTGGCATAATACACAGCAGTAAGATTGCAGCATTTCATAAAATCACAAGTATGTACTTTAAAATATTTACAGAACTTGCATTTAATATGCCAGAAACAAGAAAGCTGGGTCTCAATGTTTTGTTTGCAAGTTTTTTTGTAATTGTGACTTTTTAAAGCAAAGTATAAATTCAAGATGAACTGATGTCATAAAATTGGGCAAGTAAGGGACTAATTTATATAAACTCACGTACTAGATATCAAACATCTGGCTCTTGCTGTAAAATGCATAAAAAGCACCTAAACCCAGTATTTATGTTGGACACTAGAGATTCAGTTATCAGGCTTTACAGTGATTGCTGTCACTTTATTTTTAGCTGCTCTTTATTAGATATCCTCCACTGAGTACTTATTTTCCCCAGGTAGCTGGAATTTCAAAATTTTTGGTCATCAGTCAAGTCCTGCAGAATTGCAGAAAATAAAATAGGACTCTTTTTGAGTTAGCTGATGGATATATCTGATATCTTGCAGTTTTCACATAAACAAAATTTCTCTTTAACAGATAAATCAACTTAAGCAAGAGAAGTGGAAGTGAAGAACGGCAGCTGTATTCCTTCAGAGGGATCTCTCTGTGTGAGACCAGGGAAAGAGTGAAGCCTCATTCATAAAATCTTTTGAGCAAAAGGGTACAATAGAATTGTCAGAAAAGCTACAACACTGAACTAATCTCTGTAATGGTGGAGCTGGGAATTCATTTAATATTGCTCACAGTTTTAAGAGTGCACTCTGTGAATATTCTTTGGAGATTTAAGTAATTGCCAAGATGTCCATCATGATAAATTCTCTTTCCCTTTTTTTTTTTTTACTCTTTGTAACTGTGAAATGGAGGAATTCTTTCATTTATATCCATTTTCTTAATAACCATAAATGAGAGCAAGACATAATTTGCAAAAAAATCCTTGATATAAATCTTTTTTGTACTTATACCAAGTAGTCATATTATTCTAACTTTGTCTTCTATTATTTTATACACGCTCCACTTGTAAGGTCATCTTCAACAAGATGTGGCCCAGGATAATTTTGCTTCTTTATATTCCACTGTATAGTAATACCTTTCAGATTTTTGATACAAAAACTTAAATGGTTTTAAGAAGTCATTCCTAAGAGAAACTTTAAAAATAATAATAAAAAGAAACTTTATTACAATATATGCTTGACTTATAAATATGGGCCTAATGTCTAAAGGCAATTCAAGTTACTTGGTCAGACTTTTACTGCCCAGGCAGTGCACGTAGTTATATTTTTATCTATACTTTATTTTTTTTTAATTTGTTTTTTATCTATGTTTTATATATTGTGGGGTTTTTGTGCATGATTTTTTTAGAGGTTTGTGTTTTGTTGTGGATCCTGCTTCCAGCTATTTTTGTGCAGATTGTGTTCACCATATACAATTAACTGGCTACCCTTTAAGTGTGGGTCTTCTGAAATAAATAAATTTCATAATTTCTACCACTAAATCCTTAAGACAGCTATTTGTCAACAACTCCGTATGCACAAGTGTGCTCCAACACCATCTATAAACTTCTGTCTATTGTGCCAACATACATTCTTTAAACACTCCTAATAGAGCAGATTAGGTAACAGCTAATGCCTAGGTTGGATGTTCCCATGCTCTCTGTTTCCTGGGAAAGAAGTTATGAGCTTAAACAGAAACAAGCAAAACTTAAGTGAAGCACAAAGAGAGTAAGAATTCTAATCTAAGAGTACCCACATATTGTAGCAGACTCCCTTGCAGTGAGTCTGTGGGATTCCAAGCGAAGGATGTAACTTCAGAGCTTGGAACTGCAGGTTGTCTGTTCCAGTTGTGCAACTGGTGGTCATTTGGAGATGCTATCATAGCAAAAAAATGAGTTTCGCAGATGACTGATGAGCATGTTCTCCTGTAAGGAAAGAAGATTTGATCTTCAGTCCCTTCTCTAGTAGGTAAATGATTGTATCTTACTTAAAATAGACATTACATAAAAAGCCATGATGTTATTCAATTACAATAAGGATGATTGTCCTTACGACAAAGATCATTTGCCCATTTTGGTGACTGCCTTGGAAATCATGTCAAGGCATGTTCCACCATAAGCTAAACATTTCTGTATTTAAATTTCCTTGTAGTCCAGAATTGTGATTTATTATATGGCGACTATCCAGTGACCCCAACTAAAGCTTCTATTTCAGCCAAAAAAAGACCTATTCCAAATAGAAATCATTTCAGCCAATCATTCTGTTGAATTATGAATGAAAAATAATTCTCCTTAAAATATGGAAAGATTCATGATCAATACCCATCTACTGGTAGAACACCCAAGAAAGAACAGTACAAGTCATATTGTGAAATTTGTTATCTTACAACATTGTCATTTCTTTGGGGAAAAATCATGAAGGAAGGAAGTAGGTACTACCTTAGTGCTGCCTGACCTTAGCTACAACTGGCCATACTCTTGTGAGTTTTGGACAAAGGAGGCACAATCTGGTATAAAAGAGCCCATTGTCTCAAAGGAATATTTATCTCGAATACATGTCTCAATCCTTCTCATCTGCATTAACCTACAACCATTGCAGCCATTTTTTAATGGAATTCTTCAGACAGTGAATGGATCACAGGAGATCCACAGGGGATCATTCAGCTGATGACAGGCCAGAAGTTTTTGAGGCCATGCACCTGGATTTTCTCAGTCTAGTTCAGCTTGTCTATATTCTTTCTTGACCCATATGTTCTACTACATGCAATTACCTCCATTTTGATTCATTACAATGGGATACCTAGGGTAGGAGAGACAATTGAGGATATCTTTGAATAACTGGCTGTCTGAAAACAAACAAAAAAGTGTCAGAAGTTATGTACTTGAATTATGTTCTGTCTTATTGACCAATACTAAGCATTTTGAATGACAGGTACATTATCCTGTGTCTAAGCAGGTTTTGTAGGTGTATGACATTTTGGTGACCCAATGGGTCACTGTTCTTAGAGGACTAATATGGCAAGTCCCCAAAAGCATTTGTCAGCTTCTGACTGTAGCTTCTCCTCATCTGGTCAATGTAGCTGTTGCCATGTATTTTCTTAGAGGATATTCTCTTCTCACACAAGAACAGCTAGAATTTTTCTCGGAAATTCAGAATATGCTTCTCCCTTCTGTGTACAGCTGCTTGCAGATTCGCAGCTCCAAAGCAGCGGTTGCCATCCTTGCTGACTCACTTATGTCTCAGCCTAACAGTATGGGTTCACATATGTGCTCACCTCCGTTTTACAGTAACAGCAGGAAGCAAGGCTCAAAGAAGAGTTCCCTCTCTAGATGGACTTTCTACTAAGAAAGGTTATTTCTGTCCCTTTACAGCATATATTTTTTTACCTGTTCTCCACTAACTATCACATATGGGCAATAATAATCATCTAAATATATGGGGAAAAGGGGTAAGCTGACAAGACATTGCTTAGAAAGAATATGCAGATTATAGCTATTCACAAGCTGACATATGTTTGCAGTGTTATGCCACTGATGCTGCAAAAAAAAAAGAAATGAAAACCAAAGATCACCCTGGGATGTATGAACAGGATGGTAGCTTGCAAAACATATTAGTAAGGCCCATAAAGACAGTGTACCTCAAAACCACTTTATTTATTGAGAAGCAACCTTAAGGGGAGGTGTTAGTCCACATGGCTGCTCTCAGAACAGAAGCTGCAATTGTTGCACTGCTGCTCTTTCTGGGAACAGTCTTGGGAGACAACAAGCTAAGAGTGGCTGTAGTTTTAGCAGATCTTGTTACTCGTTCTCTGAATTTACTTAATTCTTTATTCCTGACATGCAGCTCTGTGGCAGTTTCTGTGAATCACTAATTCTTACTCTGTTTATCATCACTGTTGCTCTTAACTTTTGATTCTCAACCATTTCTTTCCAACCCATGTCTTCAGCAGCTGTAATCTGTCAATATTGTGTACCTCAAATGAAGTGTTTGAATCCATAATATTTATTTCTCTCTCCTCCTAGCTTAGAGCAGTAGTTAGTAGATTAGCAGACAGACATGAAGTTGCCTTTCTCCTTGCTCATGAGACAGACTATACCCCTGGTCAACATAATGTTACTGCATGCTCAAGAAAGCCAAAAGCTTATTGGTGACGCCATTCCACAGCATTCATTTTGAGTGAATGTCACCAGTGAAAACTGAAAAAAACATCTCTTGAGCTCTCTATTCTCACCTCTATTCCTAGAGTTTGGTAGGAAAATTCAGTGACTTCTGAAAATATTAATGAAAATACATATCTGAAAAAAATACAACATGCATATTCATAATGTGTGTGCCATTAAATAAGTGCTTATAATGTTTATTCAATAATATGACTATTCATAATATGTAGCATTCATTATGTTGTATATGCACAATTTGTTTTAGCTTGTCCTTTGAAAATGTGACTATGCAAAAGTAATGAAGTTGTTTAATCACATTATTACTGTGTAATAGTAAAAATCTTGTTAAAAGAATGCTTTCAGGGGCAATTTCAGATCTGATCACAAAAAACCCACCAAAATAAATATGTAATATAAGTTGACTTAGGCAATTTCTTTATATTGTGTTATTCTGAACTGGAGCATCACTAGTGTTGCCAGAAGGACATCATAATATTTGACTGTATATATCACAGAGGATATCAGAAATAATTCACGAATTTCAGGGCTACAAGTTCTGGCTTGGTTGTGCATTTTTTTTTTTTAACTTAATCACAAAGATCAGTAACAGATACAAATGAGAAATTCAAGTATAATTTTTATTCAATATTAAAAAAAACAGCTTACATTAAAAATGGTCCCTGTAAGCAAAATTCACTGCAAGGATACAGAGGATGAGCAATGGGTTGAATAGTCACCTGCTGGGCTATCAGAATTGCAAGAAATTATCTGCTCTAACATTTAACTATACATCTCCCAGCCTTTGTTTTAATGAATCTTGTTTACATTAGCAAGGTACATACCTCTAACCCATTAGATCTGACAGTCACAGATGGTTTCACAGAAGTTTTTCTGGTATGGTGGCTACAAAAGCTGGTTTGGATCTGAATCAAGCTGTTTATTGCTCAGTATGATGTAACACGCTGATGGTGGTGAATCAATTAGGTGTTTCCACAGAAAACTGCACAGCAAAAATAGCATTTACTGCCAAGTAGTAAAATGATTAAGCAGAAAATCTGGAATCTATTTATTTCAGGTGACTAGAGAGAACATTACCTTTTATAATCATCTGGAGTTCCCCATAAGCAATTTATAACAATGCAATCTGGAGGCTCATCAGCTGATGGGTATAATAATGAATTTTGTGCTGGTTGTAGTAAATCTAGGTGCATTGTCATACTCTGCACTACAGTGTCCAGATTGTCACAGACTGTTTGCATACCTTTCCTCTTCCTCAGGCTCAAGTACGCTTTATCTTGAGGATATAGCTGAGGCAACAACAGTATGTGCTTGCCCTGAGCTAGGCTGCTGCTCTTTTTCTGGGGAGGATAATTGAAAATCCAGCAAAGCTAGAGAGATTTCCATATGCCCTGGAATACACTTTTGATGTGGGATTTTTCCTACCTTGTACGTTCAGTAATGTTTCTCTGTATAATTTAATGGTTTTGCCACAGAGTAACCTTCATTTGTTTGTTCATCACTTTTCATTACTTCTGAAGAGAATGAATATAGTCCAGATTCTATCAACACACTAATCCCTGTACTGCTAAAATCATAAAACCATAGAATCATAGAATAGTTAGGGTTGGAAAGGACCTTAAGATCATCTAGTTCCAACCTCCCTGCCATGGGCAGGAACGCCTCCCACTAAACCATATCACCCAAGGCTATGTAATAAAAGATAACAAACTGTTCACTAATCTCTGGACTGGAGCTCTGCAATCAGTTTTGGACTAAGTATTTGGCTTAAATTTACTGGTGGGACTGAGAGTATTTTCTTATTATAGAAATCATAATCAATTAAGAGAATCACAACACTGTGATTTAATATGGTCTTCCAGAATTCCCTTCCTTATGCCACTGGAATACTTGGTATACAGATTCTGTTCATTAAGTACAAAATTTGAGCCCTAAAAACCATTCAGATACTTTCCTACACCTTTAGAATACTTACCCTTGGGACACAGTAAATTCTAAGTCATTGTTAAAAATTGTCACTCTTCTGGTTTTGTCCTTTTTACTGCTGGAGAAAAACAAAGATTTAGTGGTGTTAATTTGAAAGTAAATTAACAAAGGATCAATAAAAATTGATTTCTTATACATAGCCAGCATATAAAAAGAAGGTTGTTTAAGACCCTTCCACGATTAGTAAATGGGAAAGCATAAAAAGAATTCCTCCACATACACAGACTCGCCCAAATATGAGCCCTCTGTTTTGCTTCTGTTAAAGAGTATAGACCATTTTCTCAATGAAGATGAGATAGGGAGATTGGATTTTTTATTTTGTTTCAATCTGGTCAAATTTATGGAAGAGAGAAAAAGACGTTCCATACCATCTGCTTCATCGGGTTTGGACTGGGTGATCTTCAGGTCCATTCCAACCCTAACTATTCTATGATTCTATGCATGCTCTCACCAGACACATCACATTTCTGTGTCTTTAACCCACTAGGTACTTGCAGCTATGTTCTTTTAGTACACTGGCCACTTGACAGGAAAACTTGGCACAAAGTCTTATTGCAGCAGTCAGACATACTAGTGAGCACTAATCTGCATCTAACATTATTTAAATTCAAATTAAATTCAACTAAACAAGCTTAGGTTCCAAGTTCCCTTCCTCCTAGTCATTAGTGGCCCAATTCCAAATATGTTGACTGAAAAACCTTCAAGAGCTTTAGCAGTCTTTGGACTGAGCTGTCAAATAACCACGTTATAAATCCTATTCTTTTTTACAGTCTCTTTTTTTTTTTTTTGAACAGTAGAAAATCAGGCTATTCAAGATTTTTATCACACAGAGCATATATTCTGTGATGGGAATGATCTGCATTTCATATACATAACCCTGGGGAAAAAGGAAGGGATAGAGCTCATTAACCTTTGTATATTCATTGGAAAGATTAAAGAGGCTCTGATCATACTTTCCATCCATCAGAGAAGATGCAATCTAAGGTGGACTCCCTTAACCAATGCATTTAGGACAGTCAAGAAACTGTGAAAGATGATCCATATCACTTAATGTAGATTTCCACCTCTTTCCATTGGCAGTAAATGAATTCTACAGGAAAGGCTATAGTGGCTGTAGCTACATGAGATTCAGGCTACCTAATAGTACTAACCCATTCCAAAATAATATCTGAGTTTACTCATAGTATGGTTAACTCTTTTAGTAACAGAAATGGTGATGCACCTTATAACTTTCTCAATAGCTTTGCACATATAAGACTTACTTCAGAAGTGTAGACCTCAGCTGAAGCATCCCTACCTGTGGATAGTGAGGTAAAAGCATGTCTCCTACATCCTAGTATCTATGGCATTCTGATAGAAGCAACCATTGTGCTTTGTTTTAGATCCTTAACTGTTTTGGTCACCATTTCTTGAAGCTGGTCACTGTATTTAGAGTAAAACAGTTACAGATCCCAACTTGGACTCTCTTTCACTTGACTTTCACAGCCTTTATTGGAAAATTCATTCATCTAAAGGCTCATAAGATAAAATCTGAAAAACTTACTAGGAATAGGGCTAAACATACGTTCCTCCTAACTTGTCTAAGAACCCTAAGGAAATGGCAAGAATCAGGTGTCCTCTTGCCCACGTTCCTGCTCCATGGTTCTTGCATTCCTGGTAACATAGTGACTCGACCTGAACAGCAGCACTAGCCCATCAGGCAGTCCACATACCTGCACTTTGAAGACTAGCACAACTTCCTGGCAATGTGGGCATATACCTGCTAAGCTTGAGATATTCCCAGAACCCAGGCTTCCTCTTCCTGGGCAAATGTTTTAGTTCATTACATTGTACAAAGAGTGAAACACCTCATCACAATGAACTGAAATGCTTATGCAGTAAAGCATAACTGGAAAGCATGCAAAAGAACCTCTTTCTGGCCTGTTAAAAGATTTAGTCCTTTGCTGACTGGAGAGGCTGCACACCATTAAAAGAGTCTGCAGAATCAGGGCAGAGAAACTATTCCCCCTAAATCTGCTCCTCTCTTTCTCTGTCTTCCAGAAGACTGAACAAAAGGATCCAAATTTTGCTTCACATCATCTACATAAAAATTTCTTTCGTTAATATGCTGTGCTTCTCTCATTTCTGTCAATGACATCTGTTCTTACATTCAAATTTTTCTCTGCCAGTGCAAAGCCACAATAGTTAAAATTGCACCATAAATCAAAGTGGGACAAAATACCAGATTGTCACACATTTTCTAAATTAATTGTATAGTACGTGTGGTGGTGTTCAAAAATTAGGTCTTTTTATTTGCAGAATTTTTAAGATATTTAAAAAACATCAACTGGATTTTGGTACTAATCTTGTTACTTTGCTGGACTAGCTTTATTTGCCCTAAAATGGTAAGTGCATTTTCTGAAACTAGTTCAATGACCTGGCTGCAATTACTTGATTGTAGTTTCTTCTGCCACAATTATAATAAGCTTTGCAACTGAAATTAGAATGCACCAATTAAAACCTTCATCAAGTTATAATGTAACAAATCTATAATAGATTCTCTTTCTTGATTTTTGTAACTATGTTTAGGGCTTCATAAATCACTGAAATTATTGGAATTCCTAATTATGAGAAGGTCACCAGGTTTGGTTTAATTAACTAGTGTCAAAGAATGCATTAATTTGCTGCCGTAAATTATGTTCAGGCTGCACTAGTCTGCATATAAACACATTTCAGTATTCACTTAGTGGGTCTGAAAAATGCTTTCTAGGACTGATGTCTGTTGCATAACAGACAACTCATTTCACCATTTTTCTTAAGCTTTCTGGCCTTACTTGCCAGAAAATATATTGTTTTCGGCAAAAAAAAAACCACACCAGTGGGTATTATATACAGTTTGAACAAAGCAAGGCAGTAAAAAGTGGGATCTTTGCTAATCCAAAATGAAGGAAGAAATAAGGTGTACTCTGATATCTCTAAATCATACAAGACATCAGGGTCATACTTTAGCTCATCCAATGACCACAAGACAGATTTCCTTGTTTAAGCATAATACTGAACAAATTATTACATCTATAGAGAGGAAGACAATAAGAGTTTTCAAATATCACCTGGTTCTAAACCACTGCTGAAGTCATAGAATCATAGAATCACAGAATAGTTAGGGTTGGAAAGGACCTTAAGATCATCTAGTTCCAACCCCCCTGTCGTGGGCAGGGACACCTCACACTAAACCATATCACCCAAGGCTGTGTCCAACCTGGCCTTGAACACCACCGGTGATGGAGCATTCACAACTTCCCTTGGCAACCCATTCCAGTGCCTCACCACCCTTAAAATGAAGAATTTCTTCCCCATATCCAATCTAAACTTCACTTGTTTAAGTTTGAACCTGTTACTCCTTGTCCTATCACTACAGTCCTTAATGAAGAGTCCCTCCCCAGCATCCCTATA
>JAOEHX010006870.1:0-11227 GCA_025448015.1 Bolborhynchus lineola | reverse complement strand
AGAGCTGTCACAGCCCTCGCAGCATCCCCATGGCCTCCTCTGGCCTCGCTCCAGCAGCTCCACGTCCCTCTGTGCTGTTCCCCAGAGCTGGATCAGGGCTGCAGGGGGGGTCTCCCCAGAGCTCAGCAGAGTGGTAGATAAGTGCTCAGGTGTGGGTGATGCAGAGAGCAATGCCTGCGCAAGGGCGCTGCAGACAGCAACACCATCACTGTCTCTGTGTTATTTTCCTTCTTGCTAATTAGACTGAGCACCAAACTCTAATTAATGGAGGCAGAGCAACCCCAGACCCAAGGACTCCCCTCCACCCCGGCTCTCCAAGTTGTACATCCCCAGGCCAAAGCCCTGGTCCCCACTGGGCAGAGGGATGCTGAGTGTGGGATCACTGCTCCCCTGCAGGGAATCCTGCCCAGCCCTCACCTGCCACCTAAACTGTGCAAAAGACTTTATTGCGATTGCCATCATCCGAGCCCCCGGCTGTGTGTACAGGCTGCTGCCAGATGTCTGTGCAGAGCCACAACAGACACCCTGAGGATTTTCCCTCCCTCTCCTGCTTCCTATTATTTTCCTTTAGAGCTCTGCACTGCTGCAAAAAGTCATTTTCTCCCTCCCCATCCCTTACTGCAGCATGGCACTGACCATACTAATCAGGTCTCAGTGTGACCCCCAAGATGCCAGAGAACAGCTTGACAGCTCCGTGTCTTCCTGGACTCATTACAAGGATGCCACTGCCCTTGTCCTCTGCACATGGGGTTTTTGGTGCTTGCCTGACGCACAAGGGGTCCAGACCCGTGTTTGCACATGGTCTCAGGCACATCACACCTTCTGGAGATGACTTCAGCATGGAGGGGGTGGGTGAATATTAATTATCACCTCTGCAGATGGTGCATGTTCTTGTTTAGGCTGTGAAAAAGCCCCCTTGCTCATCCCAGGTCTCCTTCAGCCCTTGCATTAAGCAACCTAAAGCAGCGGCTCATGCTGAGACCTGAGGAAGAAGTTGTCCGTTGCTGCCACCTCTGTTTGCTGCCCCTCAGCAATGGGGCTCCCATGCTGGAGAGAGGGTTTGGGGTGCTGGGTTGTAGCATGGTGCTTCTTAGTGGGGTTTTACCTGCCTTACCCATGGTAACAACCTGGTTTATGCCTCACAGCCTTTAGCCTCGGTTTGCACGCACCTCAATGGGTTATGCACCCACCCCATGGGTTAGGAATACACCCCATGGCTTATAGACCCACCTATGGGTTATGCACCCACCCTATGTGTTATGTATGCACCCCACGGGTTATACACCCACCCTGACAGGCTATGCATGCTCTTAACATGCACACCGATGGGCTGGAGATACATTCACCATGTAACCTGATGGCTTATGCATGCTCTCCAGTGGGTTAAGCCCTTACCCATGGTTCTGCATGCTCCCAACATGTTATTATGCATGCACCCCAATGGGTTATGAAAGTACCCCATGAGTTATGGATGCACCTCATGAGCCATGGATGCTCCCTATGAGTCATGGATGCACCCCATGGGTTACGCACCCACCCTATTCCCCACACCAAACTGCTGCCATTGGATTTGCTGCTGTGCTCCTCTTTCTGCCTTCCATCCCTCCCCAACCCTGTGTGTGCCTCTGGAGCCATTTGACATCCTCAGGGAGCTCACTCTGCTCTCTGTAAAACAAGACATAGGAAAGGGGAGTCCCAGAGGGTCCCCCACACCTCGCTCCAGTGCTTCAGTGCGCTCACAGAGATGCTGTGAGGATGATTTACACATGGTAGGAACAGAACTCCACAGCCCCAGCATCTCCACCTGGATCACATGAGACCATCCATCAACTCTGTACAGGGGTTTGGGCTGCAAAAATCCATGCACAAGACAAGATGTGGGGGGAGAAAAAGGGGAAAAACCCTAAAATCAGAAGGGAATTTGGGAAATCCTGAGATACTCTATGAGAAGAATCGCTTTCTGAATGCCAGAAGATCCCTGGGAAAGGAGAAAAAGGGAAGGAGAGGTAAAAAACCTGGAAGAAAAGGGGATTTGTGATGATAAAAATTAAAGCTGGGTTATTTTTTCCCTTCCCACTCTCTCTGTGGTTGCTCAGAGTGCAATTTGCTCAGCCACCCCAGCACATCGTCCTCTCGCCAAGGGCTCCTGCATCCCTCCACGCAGGGGGGATTAAACAAATCCAGCCCCAGCTCGCAAGAAAGTGGGTTAATCCAATCTTACCGAGTGGGAAAGGGAAGGAAAAACCTGGTGGAGATGGTGGAAGAAGCACTGCACAAAAATCCTCTTCCCCAAAATAAGGGCGAGATGAAGCCAATTGCAAGGTGCGATTTAAGGTACAGGACAGGTTTTGGGTTGTATTTTGCTATTTCTCTGCTTGCATTCCCTACACACCTAAACACAAACAGCAAGGACACGATGGAAATGTTCCTGTGCATGCAACACGCTCCAGCAATTCAATATATATCAGTCCAGAGAGCACCTTCCCCTATTGATAAACCTGCTGGGATGCAAAAAAGAGTTTGAAGGCAAAAGATGCTCCTTGTTTGGGGAGAGAAACAAGATGGTAAAACCAAAACATAACCTCTGATTAAGGGCAGTGATTTCATTCAGTGCCACCAGCCTCCTTGGCTCTTTCTTCACCTCCTCTGTGAGCAAACATCAGGGCAAAGAGCTGTTTTTTTCCCATTCTGGAAAGCTGACTTTCCTCTGGTCAAACCATCATAGGGGGTTTAGTTGTGTTTGACAGCTTATGCTGAAATTCCCCAGATAAAGCCAAAAATACTGCTCTGGACTGTTACAGCTGAGGCTGGATCCAGGACTGGTGCAGATGGGAGCGATGGTGGTAGGGGGGAAATGCTACAGCCTCCAAATCCCCCTTCCTTAGACAAAACCAGTCTTGCTTTGCTCCAGGTCAGCATTGTACATCCATGAGCATTTTAGGGACAGGGACAGAAAGGGGAAAGGTTTTTCTTGATGATCCCAGTGTGAAGAGCCCAGCACTGCTCCCCAAGCCCTGAACACCCTCTATTTTGCCTAATTTTACACGAAAACCACTCTCTTTTTTGCATCATTTCACACCCAACATGCAAATCCTCTTCCCACAGTGGTGCCAACTTGAGCTCCCCACTCCAAAACCCCAACCAGCTTCAACTCTCTGTGCAAAGCCCCCTAGAACCGATCCTGCCAACCCCAAATCCACCTGGAAAACAGACAAAACACCTGGAAAAAGCCTCGTGGAGCCCTCAGGATACTACAAATCCACTTCACATCTCTCCCCGCTCAGGTTTTCAAAGGCCAGGCTGCCTGCCTGCTTCACCGCATCGATATTCCCATCGGCAAGAGCACCGTCTGCCCTGCGCTCCACCATCCAGCCTCGACCTTCTGTTGGACAGGAGCAAAGCAGCCGGGTGGCTTCATGTCCCTGTCCCCAAGGGCAAGGAAGAGGCAACGGCACTGCTTACCCGGTACCAGACGATCTCCCGCATCTTCCCATCTGTCTTGAAGTTGCATTTCAGAGTGACGGCATCTCCCACCACCACGGGTGGCAGTGGCTCGATGCTCACTGTCAGGTAGCCTGGAAAAGGTACAGAAAGGGAGAAAATGAGGCTTGAGCTGCTGGGGAAGGATGGGGAAGGGGGTTAAATACTGTTCTCAAGTGGTTTTGTAGTATTAATAGCCCTGGCTATATCCACATAGGGATAATGCATAGGCAAGCCTATCAGAGTGGCACCTTGCCCCATTGCTGCAATGAATTTTGGCTGCTCCCAATACACCAAAGAAGTAGAAACTGGGAGAAAAATCCTTCCTGACCTTATTTACCAGCTTATAGCACCAAAATGCAAGGAACAAGCATTTAGCTGCTTCTCCCCTCCCCAGCTTTGCAAACTGTGCATGTTCGCCCAAACAAACCCCGGGCACCCAGATTTTGAGGCTCACACCGGTGCACACCCAAAGCCCTGGTCCCACCAGCAACCTTCCCCCCCTGCAAACTCAAACCCATCCTTCCTATGAAGATCATGGAATGGTTTTGGTTAGAAAGGACCTCAAAGCTCCTCCAGTTCCAACCCCTGCCATGGGCAGGGACACCTTCCACTGGAGCAGTTGCTCCAAGCCCTGTGTCCAACCTGGCCTTGAGCACTGCAGGGATGGGGCAGCCACAGCTCCTCTGGGCACCCTGGGACAGCGCCTCAGCACCCTCACAGGGAAGAACTTGTGCCTTATCTCCAACCTGCACTTCCCCTGTTCAAGTTTAAACCCAGCTACAACTTCATCTCCCCCATTGCTTCTCTCCCCATTGCAGACCAAATTACTCTGCCCCTTGCTTTGCTTGAAACCCCTCCATATTACTCATGTCTTACAGGAACAAATCAATCAGACAATGTGCAAAGCCTAACGTGGTTTTACAGCCCAGCTTTGGCTGACAGCCTGCTGCTTCCCCATCTCCCTATAGCTGGATGCAGGAGCTGTGCTTGTAGCAGACGGGAAGTCAGAGCACGGCGGCTCCGTCTGGCCCTTTTCTCCTTGTTTCCCCTCGATTTGCTGCAGAAGGATTGCAGGAGCACAGAGCAGCAGGGTCAGGAGGGCAGGCGTTCACTTCTCTGCTTTATTCTCCTCTGGCTGCTGGAAGATGTCAGATTGACAGCCGGGCAGATCCAAATGTTCCTTTAGCATCCTTACCCCGACTGTATCCATGTCTGCAACCAGGACACCCCAAACCAGCACTTAACCCACTGCAAAAGGCCATTATTTGCTTGCACCAGGTGGAAAAATAATGGGGAAAAAGAACACCCAGAGCACCTGCATAATGGGAGCAGGGCTGGAAATGGGGCTGCACAAACTGAGACTCCTCTACAGAAGATCCCTTGGAATAGGGGAAGGTGGTTTCCTGTGTCCCACAGGCAGCGATTTGAGGCTCCCATCACTTGTAAACCAAATTGCTGGTGTTTTTGCAATGATCTCAACCACGACCTGCAGGAGAGCATGCTGCACACACACGTGCCTGCTGCAACAGCAGAGCAGCGTGGCCTGGCATATTGAGGGCTCTGAAACTCAAGAAACCCTCTTTGTGCTGCTTTCTGGGGGGAGCTGCAACAGCAGGTTTGCTGGATGCAAGGAAATGGGATAAACCATGGATTTTGTTAGTGGCAGTGAGCATTTGCAGCATTATGCAGCAGGAGACAGCAGCAAGGACCACGGATGGGGGCTGAATTAAAGGCTGCTTTAGCCCTGAAACAGTGCACAGCAAGATGGGGTTTAACACTGCACCTTTGCAACCCCAGCCTGATGCCTCCCTCCTTGCTGACAGCAACCCAAATCCTCACATTCATTCCGGGCCAGCTTCTTTCCAGCCTCTCTCCTTGCCTGGACAGGGTTTATTTTAGCATGTTAAAGCAGGGATTAATTCCTTGTGGCTGCCAACAGAGCACACAACCCCCTCGAACTCTGCAGATCCAGGGGCAGCAATGGGAGGAGGAGGAGGAGGGATGCAAGGAAGGTCAGGCGAGGTCTTGCAGCGGGTGCCCTGGTTCCCCTTGCTTTTCTTTTGACATTTCCAATAGGGAGATGAGCAACAGGCAGGAAAGCGAAGGGAAAGGGATGAGCAAACATTCTGCAGCTGCCCAGAGGAAAGCAGGGATGGATTCAAGCCAGGGATGGAGCCTCCATGTGTGTGGAAAAGCTCTGCCTCTTCATCAACCAGGCAAAATTCCATCTCCCTTCTGCGCCGGTGCGGATCAACACGGAGATTAAACAAAGCCAATGGGTGACAACGACAGAGTTAAGATTGCATTTTCCTTTGTATCCATGGATTATTGAGAGATGGGAGGACCTGGTTCATAACTGCATCATCTCCAGTTGGTTTTCCATCCCTCTTCCCACATCATTGGGTTTCACACCCTATGCACAACAAAGGGAAGCTAAAGCATCCCCATTCCAGCCCAGTCAAGTGTTTTGGTGGTGCTTAGGCCATCTCCTGATGGTTGGTGGCTTTTGAAATTCAAAAATAGCCAAGTTTGGGATGGTTGAAGTAAACCACCTCCACCCATGTGCAGCAAATACATTGGCCCAAGCATTCACCTGAGTAAATCCCCCTGCAAACACATCCCCAACCTGTACCTTCTAGATGGCTCTGAACACAGCCCAAATAGGCTCTACTCCCTCCTTGAGCCACAGATCTGCAGCCCATCAGCTCCCATTTCCATGCCCAGTAATTTGGGCTCAGCAGTGCTGGGCAGATATCTGGTCCTTAAAGGCACCAGAGTGTAACCAGAGGATGCTCTGGTTTCAGTGAACAGATCCTGTATAGCAAAGACAAAGCTCTGGAGCTCCGTGATTTATTGCACCAGTGCCAGAAGCATGGGGACTCCACAAGGGCTGGTGCTGGAACCCCAGCAACACCTGGAAGGGGAGGGAAGGTGAAAACCCACCCGCTTGAAGAGGATCAGCTGCCCAAATTCAGAGCAAAATCACCCTAGAAGGTGGGAAAAAGGAGGGAAAGAGCATTAGTGAGAGCAGAGAGAAGCAGATGCATGGTCCCTGGAGGAACCTGCCCCATAAATGCTAAGGATGTGTGTAAGGAGGGAGGGGGAAAAGCAGTGAAAATAAAGCCAGGTACTGAAAAATAACACAGGAATCCAGATGGAGCTGTCCAAAACCTGCTGTTTTGCTGTGGCTGATGTGCGTATTTCATCCCTCATACCCTCCCTTCCCTTTGTTTTCCTACAGCAGAGGATGGTGAAGTGTCATCAGTCCTCAAAACCCCCACTTTGGTCCCTTTTTGGATCTACTGTGGAGAAGAAACCAGCAGTGACAATTATTACTGACTTTTAAGGCCTATTTAAATAGGGATGAGCATCAGATTTGCACCTCCAAAGGAAGAGCCCAACCCACCATCTCCATCATCCTCTGATCAGCATCCCAAAACCAGCTCTGAACCCTGAGGCTCCTCTCCTTCCCCTTTGCTCTTTTAAAATGAGACAAATTCCTTAGTGCAAGCTGTGCCAGGCCACCCTCGGATCAGATTCAGCCCTATGGAAATCCAGCCCTCTGATTACACCGCATCCCTGGGGAAAGAAGAGTATTTTTGCCAGTGAGCGGTGGGAACTCTTGTGACATCCAGTTTAAAGGGGGGTGGAAAAAAAGGAGGGGAGGGGGAAGGGAGAGATAAGTGAAATGTCCTTTTAAATCAGGAGTGACACATTAATAAAAGGAGCACATTGGAACATGCTCAGTGCTTTCAATTACAGAATAGCTGCGAGGGAGGAGGCAGGTTTCACCCTGGACACACAAGCGGAGGACGCAAACGGATGCTTCCACCGAGGTGCTGGCAGAAAGCCCTGTTTCTGCCCCATCTCAGCATCCCAAATTGGCTGAGGTCTCCCCTGTCTTGTCGAGGAGGGGGAATGAGAGAGCGGCTGAGTGGGTGGGTGGGTTGCAGCCACTCAAAAACAACCCACTACAGCATCCCTGGGTACCCTTGGAAACCTTGGGGTGATGGAGCCTTTTGGTGTATCCCAGCAACGCAAAGCAACCCCTCTGCATCTTCCCCATGTGCCTGGTATTTTTTAACCTACATAGAATCCCAGCCTGGTTTGGGTTGGAAAGGACCTTAAAGCTCCTCCAGCTCCAACCCCTGCCACAAGCAGGGACACCTTCCACTGGAGCAGCTTGCTCCAAGCCCCTGTGTCCAACCTGGCCTTGAGCACTGCCAGGGATGGGGCAGCCAAACCAACAATGGACTTTGGGACATATCCCCAGGCTTTAAACCATCCTCATCCTTGCATTTGGTAATGGTCATTTGGAGCAGCAAAGGTGTTTCCAGGGATCAGAGCTGAGTAACACCTTGGGGTGGAGCCAGAGAAGAGGACACGTGGGGATGCAGCTGCCCCATCTGCCCCCACCGTGTCCCCCCCATCCATCAGGTGCCAACGTGTCCCCCTCGGCGGAGGCGACAGGGAGAGATAATGTTAACACATCATCATTTTAATCAGTATGTGATTAGTAGGGCTCATACATAATTCACACCAATTTTCTTCACCACCTTCCTGGCAGTCACTTTGCCAAGCCCACAATGGTATTTTGGGGTGTAAATACAAGGATGGAGGGGGAAAAAAGGGACCAGGAGCTCCCTACTTGGTGCAGGGTTGATTGTTCTCCAGGATTTAAGGCATTTGCTGCTTAAGGAGATCTTATGCCTCTTGCCAAAGAGCCAGCTGGGATGCTAAAGGATTACAAATCACACCCCAAAACAGCAGGAAGTGATCCAGCTCCCCATTCATAACCAGAGGAAGATGATGGCCAGCACAAGGGGAGGCCACCAGCGTGCAAGGGTTCATGGCCATGAGTGCAGCCTGGAGAACAGGGACGCCACCGCTGCACGAGGCTGAGGAGCATTAAGCAAACACGCTTTGACTTGCAGCACTTTGCAACATCTTGTTCATTAAAGATTAAACACCAGCAGTTGCTCCCGTTCCTGGGAGCACCACAAATACCTTCCCTCCCTCCCTCCTAAGCTCTGCCAGTTCCTTATTTATGATATTCCAGGTTGATTTACAATGATAATGTGCTGCTGTCTGTCCTTGCTAACCCAGGAGGGCTGGAAGAGGTAGGAACCAGTGAAGGATTTGCATCTGTCCCAGTCTGGAGCAGCCAAATTTTGCTGAATCTGGAGCTTTTCCTCCTAGAAAGCTGCTGCACTGATTTATTTATGGGTTTTGTAAATGATGGAATAAGGGTTTTAACACAGGTTTAACAACAGCAAGTGGAATAGGATGTGGCAGATGGACTCAGCATCGTGCTTCCAAAGGGCACAGTCCTTTTGCAAAGGTGGAAAAAATGGTTGGGGGGAGCCTGTTTGTGCTTGTAAAGGCATAAACTGCTTGAGATTTCTTTGGATTTTCAGCTTTTCCTTCAAGCAATCCAAAAGCTGAGCTCCAGCAGAGCTGGGCATCCGCAACCCATCACTGCCCATCCCCAAATCACATTGGCTTTAGCACAGTGGAGCTGGTCCATGAAGTAAACCCACTGAAACAACATCACCTGCTGTGAGGAAGAGCCCTGCTGGCAGAGAGCAAATTGTATTAATACTGTGTAAATAGGATATTAACAGGCCAACCAAACAATTAAGAGCCCATAATTAAAATCCATCTTCCTTCACATGGCGGTGTACTAAAGTACCAACATTTCATTAGATGCCTCTTACCTCAGGCATTTGCATAAGTGGGAGGAAACACTTTGCAGCTGTAGCTCTGATTATACTTCATGTGGGGTTGCTGGACCAAACCAGCCCCTAGATCCTTCAGTAATGCAGAGAAGATGCATAGAATACAAAGGGAACATGTATAGGATATGCTTTAGTCCATTTTTCTTTGCTTAAGTAGGATGCAATAGGTGCAATGAGCCTCACAGGTCCTATGGATGCGTCTCATGTCATGTTAGCTCCTTGTAATGCAAGTCAATAATTCTAATCAATGCATTGATTGAGCAGGGCTGGTTTGGCCTTTTGACCCCTTTTAAATCAAGATTAACTGAGAAAACCACTTCATTGGGGCTCCTGAGGACAGAGGTCCTAAGGGGTCTGCTTCAGTTAGGATTTCATGATCAAAATGAGTCAAATCAACAGAATGATAAAGATTTACTCATCAGATTTTTTATCATCAATGCAAAAACCAAACCCAAAACCCAATTGAGTCTGGACTTTTGGACACTGTCCACAGCTTTTCTTTTCTCCTTAAATCCCAGATTTCTCCTAGAAAAAGTATCCTAGTAGAAAGAGAAAGCAATGATGCCTGATTTTGTGCCGTGCCATGGTACTCAACATCACTTGTGTGCAGCTGTCTTAGTATCACGGACAGCATCTTCAACACCGAGCAATCAAGTAAGGGCTTCCCAAAGAGATCTGTCAATACACCTTCAGAAAAATCAATTCTTACACTAGTTTTGTCCTCATTATGAACACTAGAGTCAGCTTGATATTCTTAAGGGCAGAGATTGCCTCTTATATACCAGTGCTTCTAGCTAAGCCCTGGCATGGTGCAGTAACACTGCAAGCTGAGAACTGCAGAGAAACAAAGACCCAGGCTCAAAATGGATCATGCTGGGCTAAAAACATGTTTCAAATGCTTCAGGTCAGTGGGGTTTTCATGCACATCAGCACAACCTCTGCATGGTAAATGACCTCAGACACAGAAAGGGAGAGTTTGGACCACTTTGGCCATGCAAATGCAGTACATCATTTGAGTTGTGGGAGCCTTGGGGTGCTGCAATGGCTCCTCCCTCTCCATTGCTCATCTCCATCTCCCCCTTCCCATATTTCCACCTTCCCCTCTTCTTTTGCTTGTACCAACTACTCAAGCCCCAGCTCTATCCATCACCATGTACTGGCTAATAGAATAGATGGGAACACCAGCTTTCTACAAGCTTGTTGCCACCTTTGGTGCGTGTCTCATGACAAACAAATCCATGGTGGATAGAGCCATCTGTATCAACTACGTGGCTTGCGTACGGACTGGAACAAAACCCTGTTTTAACATCTTCATCACGCCTTTTCTAAGTGAAGGCTCATCGGCAAGGCTGTTCCAGCTCACCGGAGCACAGGATGAGAAAGCCCATTTCTATCTTGGCTTCTTGTACTCACAGCACCAAGTTAGTGCTTGTACTACATTTCCGTCAAGCCATTTGCCTGATATCCTTGGGAAATCAGTTGTTCCAGTAAAAAGATGGCAGTTTTGAGGGAAAAACGGATGAAGCATTCAGCTGGAGCAAGCCCTTGTCCTGCTACAAACACTCCGGATGACCTTGGATGCATCATTTGGATTCTCAATGGATCCCTCAACCTAAAAATCTGGTGATTTCCCAGAGACAAACTCAGAGACACAATGTTGGTGGTGTAAGTCATAAAGCCAAGGTCCACATCGTGCCCACCCTAGAGACATGAGCCACTGCAAAGCCAAACCCACCGACTGCAAGATGAGAGATGGCAGAGAAGTGCCATTTTGGGGGCAATTGCAAGAAGAAGGACATCTGAAGGCAAGCAGAGGGAGTGGACAAGTGGGAGCAGTAGGATTTTGAGGGTACCTTACTGAGATGAATGGGAAATATCTTCCATTTGGATAATATTTCAAAACCCCAAAGGGTGAAGAGTGAGGTTACCCTAGATGAGCATTTCTCTACGTACACATACAATCATAGAACAGCTTGTGTCAGAAGAGACCTTAAAGCTCCTCCAGC
>JAOEHX010006859.1:5360-17096 GCA_025448015.1 Bolborhynchus lineola | reverse complement strand
GGGGCAGGGGCTCATCCCTTTGAAGGAATGACCCACAGCAGCTCCTTGCACTCACAAAGTGGGGGTCCTGAGGAGACGCTTGGGCCTGCATCTCGTGGTCTTCAACTCAGCTTTCTTTGCTACCTGCTGCTCTGCCCTGTTCGCAGATCCTGGACTGGGACTACTACATTGAAAGGCTGGGAAGCACCATCCAGAAAATCATCACCATTCCTGCAGCCCTGCAGCAGGTATGAGTCGGGGGGGACATGGGACAGGAGAGGGCTTTGGTCAGAGGACTTGGTATGATTTGGAGATACGCTCTTCAGGTTAAGAACCCAGTGCCACGGGTCCGGCACCCAGATTGGCTCCACAAGAAACTCCTGGAGAAGAATGATGTTTACAAACAGAAGAAAATCAATGAGCTCTTCACTTTGGAAGGCAAGAGACAGGTGAGGAGCATAAGCGAAAGGTACTGGCTGTGGTGGTGAGCCTGTTCTCCTGCAGCCCACCTCCTGCTGCTGCCCTTGCTCCTCAGGTCCTTACCAACCAGCCCCCAGAGGGGAAGCCCCACTCACAAATTGGTGACATAGAGGATTTTGGGGCTGCCAAGACCCGTCAGCCGACAGTTCCTATTGCAAACAAGCGGAAGCGAGTCCCTGCAGCAGAGGAAAGCCAACAGATGTCCCAGTACCTTGAGCTATCCCAGT
Source organism: Bolborhynchus lineola (assembly GCA_025448015.1). Classification (NCBI taxonomy): domain Eukaryota; kingdom Metazoa; phylum Chordata; class Aves; order Psittaciformes; family Psittacidae; genus Bolborhynchus; species Bolborhynchus lineola. The sequence continues at coordinate 16,410 of JAOEHX010006859.1, read as the reverse complement.
CCTGGCAAGAGATCCTGGGTCCACCACCACCCTTGGGTACCACCAAGGTAGGCGAAGCAGTCTTGGGCATAAGATGACCTGGGGATGTGCTTACCCACCTAAGCAGTTTGAGTGCTGGCAGGAGCAAGCTGTGGGTCTCCCAAAACCCTCTGCATGCCCATGGCTCATGGCTCCAAGGAAAACAGACCCAGGAGATGGAGAATACACCCACTGATGGGGAAGAGGGGGGCGATGGCTTCGGAGCTGGGGCGGGAGCGCGCTGTGGGGCCGGCGGCAGTGCTGGGGCTGCCTCGGCTCACGCGCTGTCCCCCGCAGGAGCAGCGCCTGGTCTGGCTGCGCTACCACCAGAAGAAGTGGGAGCTGCAGGCGCGGCAGCGGCGGGAGCGACGCAAGAGACGGCGCCTGGAGGATGGGGGGGCAGCGGCGGGGGGAGGCGCCCGCCAGGCCCTCTCCAAGGGGCTGGGCAGTTACCTGCGCCGGGCAGCGCGCAGCATCCTGGACCTGCCCTGGCAGATCGTGCAGGTACTGCGGACGGGCCCCGCCGTGGGGCAGCCTCGGGCTGCGGCCTCGCGTTTGGCACTGCCTGTGGTCAAATGGTGATGTTCAAGGACTGCTGACCCTAACGCTGCTTCATGTTATCCTGGGGAGGCGGGGTGGGGCCGCGGGGCCTCAGGCTCAGGCGTGTCCCTATGGAAAGAGGGCACACAGACTCATTCTTGGTGGTGGATGTAGGGTGTGTGTAGCTCTGCCAGTGGGGCAGCTCCAGTTCATCCCAGGGGTGGCACTGTGCAGTAGTCACAAAACCTCAGAAACGCTGGGAGTGAGGGCAGCTCCAGGGTCTGTTTGGTCCAACCCCTGCTGAAGCTTGGCACACCCAGAGCCAGTCTTCCAGGACACTGTCCAGAAGGCTTTGGAGTGTGTCTGAGGTAGAACATGCACAGCTTGTCCAGACAGCTATTGCCAGGGCTTTGTCACCTCGCAGGGAAAAAGTGTTCCCTGACATGCAGAGAGAGCCTCCTATGTTCAGGTTTGTGCCCATCGCCTCTGGTCCTGCCACTGAGCACCACTGAGAAGAGCCAGGCTCCGTCCTCTTTCCACTTCTCTTCAGATATTTATATACACTGATAGGAACTCCTGCAGGTTCCCCTCCTCCAGGCTCAACAGTCCCAGCAATCGCAGCCTTTCTTCATATAAAAGTGCTTCAGTCCCTCCATCATTATGGCCCTTTGTTGCACTCTCTCCAGAATGTCTCTCCTGTACTGGAGGCCCCACAACTGCATGCAGCATGCCTATGATAGGCACAGGATTCCAATGATGTCTGGAATCAGCCAGTGTACAAATGCAGAGGTGGGGTGGTGCTATCCAGGCGTTTTCACAAGTCCTTGTTACCTGTGGCCATCAGCCTGGCCCCCTGTCACCCACTTCATCTTCCAGAAGGGCTTTCAGAGCTGCAGGCAGTGCTGGTGCAGAGCATGGACTTGAGATGAGACGGCTGGTGCAGGATGTCAGAGTGACTTCTCTGACATCAATGGTCAGCTTGAGCTTGTTGGCCAGCCTTAGCCAAAGGGTTTTCTGCATAGTGCCCTGAGACAGTGGTGGGACATAGCGGCTACAGGGCTGCCAATGATAACTCTTTAAGCCCTCTGCTCTCCTGTGGCCACCGATGGGCCGTATAGATCCTCAAAGTGCTGCACAGCTTAGATATAAGCACTGGTATATGTTGGATCTCCCAGCATTACCTGTACTGTTGTGTCCTGCAGATCGCTGAGACCAGCCAGCCTGGGCTGTTCAGGCTGTGGGCAGTGATTGGAAGTGACCTGCACTGCATCAGGCTGAGCGTTCCCCGGGTCTTCTATGTCAACCAGCGTGTGGCAAAGCCAGAGGAGGGAGCAGCCTACAGGAAGGTGAGGTCCTGACCCTTCTGGAAGGGGAAACAAGCCATGTGCCTTGCAGGGCTTTGCTCTCATGCTGGGGGTGTACCTCATCCAGCAGTCAGTCCTTCTGCAGGTCCCCGCCTTCCCAGAGAGCAGGGTCTCTGTTATGGAAATTTGTAACAAGCGTGATCATAAACCGGATTTCCTTAGGAGAGAGGAGCACCAGGAGCTGGGCTGGCTCCAACCCCAGCTCCTGCAGCCCTTACAAGTGCCCCGCTCCTGGCAGTGGTGCCATGTGGTCTGATGTGTTCCTTGCCTTGGCAGGTGAACAGGATTCTGCCCCGCTCAAACTTGGTTTACAACCTGTATGAATATTCAGTCCCTGAAGACATGTACCAAGAGCACATCAATGAAATCAATGCAGGCCTCTCTGCTCCAGACATCGAGGGGGTGTATGAGACACAGGTAACTTCCCTGGGTACTTGTTTTGAAGGGTTGCTGGGTCGCAGCTCATTGATCTGAATGCCAATGGAGCAGGAGCATGCCTGGCTCTTAGAAATCCAACACCTTGTTGAGACACCAAAAATCAAAGACCCTCCACAGCAGAATACTGGGCAATATACCCATGTTCATCTGGGCAGAGACACTGAGCATCAGCACATGATTTAAGGCATGTCAGGGAAAGGGGGTTTGGTTTATTTGGAGTTAGAAAACTTTGAAGAAGAAAGGCATCATTTATGGAGAAAAGATGGTCTTCCTCCAAACCAGGACGAGCCTACTGTTGTTTAAGCCAGGAAAGATAAGGGATATTGAAAGACAAGGGGGAACCCAACACGTGTGGAGTTGTAGACATGTCTGGGTGCCCTGTCTTCTGAAACAAAGTTGTAAAAGCTTTAGAAAGAAAAATAGGATACAGCTTGAAAGTTTAGGAAGAGCAAGAACAGACTAAAAGAGTTCAGTACAAAGCAGTCAAACCAAAATTGAATTTACCAGTGCTATTGATGCTGAAAGCCTGAAAATGAGGAAAGGAAACCGGGATGCTTCTAACGAGGACACTGGTTTGTTCAGCAGCGTAAAACCTGGTGACAGGAATTTCAGGAAGCAGGCATTGTAGTGTCAGGACCTGACCTATATGGAAGTAGGAGAGAAGGTTTCGCCATTGTAAGAGTGGACCTGTATGTTAAAGCATAAAGGCATTTGCTACTAAAATGCAGTGTAGAATTATGGATCAAAAGTCTTTGTCTAAGTAGGACAAGTTTGGTGTGAGCAGTGGGGCCAAAAGCTGCAAAATGCTTTTTTTCTGAGATGCAAGAGGCTGCGAGGACCAAAAGAGCATCACAGAGTTGGGAGAGTTCAGCTCTTGAAGTTACTGTTACAACCTGGGAAGTGTTACGATGGGGCATGATAAAAAAAAAAGGTTTTATTCACCTTCAGTTTCTTCTTGTAGAAAATCTGGATAAAGGCCTAGGCACAAGGCAAGGCACAACTTAGTAAGCAGCACCCAAAACTCATTTCACATTACTCTGCCAATGTGACTAGGGTGTGTGAAAATTCATCATATCTGTAGGAGATCTTCAGGTGGCAAACCTGAGCCCTCTGCAGCCCCAGTGTTTAATAAGTGAGACTGGGTAAGACTTTCAAGAAAAAATCTTAAGAGATAGCAACTGCAGTAAAACAGTGGCGTGGAGATATTTTAAAGGTATCAGAAGAAGGGAGATGATGAAGGGGCTGCAGCATCTGTCATGCAGGGGGAGGCTGAGTGAGCTGGGACTGTTCAGCCAAGGGGGAAGAGGCTCAGGGGGTCTCCTTGGTGGAAGGAGCCAGGCTCTTCTCCGGGCTGCTCAGGGAGAGAGTGGGAGGCAATGAGCACAAACTGAGAAGTGGGAAATTCTGTGTAACCATCAAAAAGCAGCAAAGGGCGTTTGAGGGGGTTGCCCAGAGGGTTGTGGAGGTAGAGAGGACCCACGTGGACAGAGTCTCCCAGAGATTGTGGCAGGGTTAACACAGGAGAACAACGAGGAAGAGGCAAGGAAGATTTCCTTGCAGGGATGGGATTTAGATACATGGGGGTGCTTCAGTTTCCTAAAGGGATCTGAAAATGGGATATTCTGTAGGATCTGTGAAGTCAAAACTGGCATGAGGGAAGGATGAGTAGGCAAGAAATGTTTATTATTACTTGTCACCGTTTTGGGACTTGGTCCCACAGCAAGTCATCCAGGAGCAATCTTCTGCAGCGGAGTTCACAGCTGCAGGGTTAATAAAGCAGGGCAAATCAGTGGTGGATGTCCCATCATGCTGGTTATCTGGTGGTTCAGATGAAGCCTTTGTCTTGAGGGAGTGCCAAACCACAAGTTGCAGACTTGCAGGATTGCCCAGATACTGTTCCACACATCCCCCAAAGTATCTGCTGCTGCCCTTGATGGTAGATAAGCACACACATAAATTAAAATACGTGTTCTGTACTTCCAGCACTGGCAAGGAGATACCAAACTGATATGGAGGCACCTCGGTTATGTCCTGCCCGTGGTTTTCAAGCCAGCTTCTAGGTCTGAAACCTCAAACAGTAGCTTGGTCTTGGAACATGGTTCCACCACATCTCCCCATTGTTACAGGTGCCACTGCTCCTCCGTGCCCTGATCCAGCTGGGCTGTGTGTGCATGGTCAGCAGACAGCTTGTCGGGCACCTGGCAGGGAGGGAGGCTGAAACCTTCGACATCGAGCACCTAGAGATGCGCTCGCTGGCCCAGTTCACATACCTGGAGCCAGGTGAGGTGCTTGGGAGAGGGCTTGGGGGTGGCACGCAGGACCAGGTGCCTGCAGGTACCACTCACGATCTGTGCTCTGTTCCTAGGAAGCATTCGGCACATCTACCTCTACCACAGCTCCCAGGGCAGCAAGGCACTCTTGGGCCTTTTCATCCCCTCACAGCGCAAAGCTGCTGTCTTTGTGCTGGACAAGGTGAGGTGTGACTCTGGGGGTTGGAGGGTTGGGGTGCTGGGGATGAAAAGCTGGACATGTCCCAGAAGTGTGCACTTAAGCCCAGAAGCCCACCCTGTGTGCTGGGCTGCATCCCCAGGGCATGAGCGACAGCTCAGGGAGGGGTTCTGCCTCTCTGCTGTGCTCTGGGGAGACCCTGATCCAGCCTTGGGGCAGCAACACAAAAGGGATGTGAAGCTGTTGAAGCTTGTGGCCAGGGGAGGCCACAAAAATAAGCACCTCTGCTATGAGGAAAGGCTGAGTTGGGATTTTTCAGCCTGGAGAAGGCTCTGGGGAGACCATATTGTGGCTATTCAATGCTTAAAGGGGACCTATAAGAAAAATGGGGAGGGACTTACTAGTAGGGCCTATTGTGATAGAATAAGGGGTGATGGTTTTAAAGTAAAAGAGGGGAGATTCAGGCTGAATGTGAGGAAGAAATTTGTTACCATGAGGATGGTGAAACATCAGCACAGGTTGCTCAAATAGGTGGTGGATGCACCCTGGGCAACCTGATCTATTTGAAGATGTCCCTGCTTATTGCAGGGGAATTGGGACTCAATGACCTTTGAATATCTCTTCCAACCCAAGCTCTTCTGCGATTCTGTGATGAGAATCAGGCAGTGGGAGGTTTCTGCCATGTTTTGCTAGGGCTTGTTGAAAGGCATCTAGTGATGCATGGCGAGGAGAACCCTGTGGCACCATGGAGTGCAGGTTCTGCTCCCCCTGGCTCTGACCCGGTCCTCCTTGGGCGCAGGTCCGCAGCAACCAGATGCCAAATCTCACCACCCTCTACTCGGCGGAGCGCAGCGCGCTGCTGGAGAAGGTGGGTGAAGAGCTACTGCCCCCAGACAAGCACACCTTCGAAGTGCGTGCTGAGACCGACCCCAAGACCATTTACAGAGCCATCCAGCGGCTGCTGCTGGGCTACAAGGTGAGATGAAGGTGTGAGTAAGGTCTCCACAGGACCTTGTCCGTGCACACATGTGGGAAGGGGAGGATGCTGGGGAAGGCACTGGTGCACCAGTTCCAGCAGCACCTGCACGTAGCTGCTGGCCCACAGGTGAAGGTAGAAAGTGGATGTTGCTCTAGGGCTTTGTTTTGCTCACCCAGGGCAGTGCCAGCACTGAGGCCATGTCAGTATCTCCTCCCATCCCTGTGCTCAGCTAGAAAGCTGGTTGCGTAGAGGTGGATACTTCAGGAGCACTGGTGTGTGCTGTCCCCACCTAGGGTCCGGCTGTGGGGACAGGGTATCTGGCACTGCAGGTGCCCTGCTGGGTGAAGGCAGTTCCTGGAGAGGTGCATCAGGACATGTCCTCTTCTTCATGCAGGATGAGCGCCGAGGCCCCACACTGGTGGCTGTGCAGTCTAACTGGGACCTGAAACGGCTGATGAGCGGGATCCCCATCATTGAGGAGTTCCCTTTGGTCCCCATCCAGATGGTAGATGACATCAGCTACTCGGTCCTGGACTGGCAGCGCCATGCTGCCCGCCGCATGATCCGCCACTACCTCAACCTGGACACGTGCCTCTCCCAGGCGTTCGAGATGAGCAGGTGCCTGAGGCAGCCATGTCCCCCGGGGATGCCGTGCCCTTGCTGGGACCATGGGAAGCTGCCTCGTCCCCTGAGGGCAGGAACAGGGGTCCCTGTTTTCTCTACAGCCATCCTCACCTCGTGACCATTCACCTCTCTGTGCCCCAGGTACTACCACATCCCCATTGGGAACCTCCCCAGTGACATCTCTACCTTTGGCTCTGACCTGTTCTTCTCCCGCCACCTCCGTCATCACAACCACTTGCTGTGGCTGTCACCCACAGCCCGCCCAGACCTGGGGGGTAAGGAGGCTGATGACAACCGCCTCGTCATGGAGTTTGATGAGAGAGCCTCTGTGGAGATCAACAACCCTGGTTGCTACTCCACAGGTGAGGACGGAGTAGGGTAGTAGCACTGTCTGGAGACAGAACTGGATGCTGTTCTGCAGGCCCTGTAAAAGATGGCTGCAGTCTCCAAAGAGTACAGTCACAGACTAGCTGAACTTTTCATCCCTGGTGACCCTAGGACAGGTCTGTCTTGGAGGCAGAAGCTGCTCCAGTGGCAGTAAGTTCTGAGCTCCTCTGCTGCAGCTTCCAAAAAAATCAGTGTTGCCCAAAGGATGAGTAGATCCAGGTCTTGCTGGAGGTCTTGGCCAGTCGAGGCAGTCACACCTATGAAGGTGTCTTCCCATCAGTATGAAAACACATAGAGATTATCTTTGAACTGTGAAAAGCTTTTGTGGCAGAGGGGCAGGGGGGTGTGTCCTTCTTGGTCCTTTGCTCTCCCTGCCTCTGAGAGGTTGTGTTTGCTGTTAGTGTGTCTGGAGCTGGACATCCAGAGCCTGGCTGTAAACACGGTGTTGCAGTCCCACCACATAAACGACATGGAAGGAGGCTCCAGCATGAGCATCAGCTTTGATGTGATTCAGCAGGCATCCCTAGAAGACATGGTGACAGGGAACCAAGCTGCCAACATCCCAGCCAGCTATGATGAAACTGCCCTCTGCTCCAACACTTTCAGGTACGGCTCTAGGAGCCAGCAGGAGGTGGAGCACCTGGTCTCCATCCTGGCAGGTCTCTGTGAGGGTCCTACGTCTCGTTCCATCCTTTGTTGTTTCCTAGACTTGTGCCAGAAGTAGGGCTTGTGGGGTACTCAATACAAATTCAGGTCTTGAGAGCAGGGCAGACATCTCTGACAGACTTTGGAAGATCCTGGTTCAGAACTGCCTGGTGGTTCAGACAGCAGATGTGGGGCGATGGAGATCCAACCTTTTCCTGTTACCTTTTCCTGTTTCTGCTTTCTTCAGGCTCCACCAAGTTAGAGAGGCGCATATTTACCCTGTGGCTTATGTGTTGAGGGCTTGCATGGGAACTCTGCCAGAGCAGAGTTCCCACTTTGAATCCTCCAGTGTATCTGAGAACAGATCCCTGTCTGAAAGGGGAAAAGGGTCTCTCATGGCCGGTGGAGTGGTGCTGACCTCTGCTCCTTGGCAGGATCCTGAAGAGCATGGTGGTGAGCTGGGTGAAGGAGATCACGCAGTATCACAATGTCTATGCAGACAACCAGGTCATTCACTTCTACCGCTGGCTCCGCTCTCCTTCCTCCCTGCTCTATGACCCAGCACTGCACCGCATGCTCCACAACATGATGAAGAAGCTTTTCCTGCAGTAAGTGAGACCTGGAATGTGCCAGGCTGGTGAATGGGGGAGGGTCAGGCATGACTACCGCAGCCTCCAGAGAGGTGGGCAGTAAGTTGGACCTCCCGTCTTCCATGGGTTGCATCTGCTCCTCGGGCTTTGCTTTCCTGCCCACTGCCTCCTGTTCCTCTGCAGGCTGGTGGCAGAGTTCAAGCGTTTGGGCTCCTCAGTGGTTTATGCCAACTTCAACCGGATCATTCTGTGCACCAAAAAGCGGCGCATTGAGGATGCCATCAGCTACATGGAGTACATCATCAACAGGTGGGAGCTTGCCAAGCCAGGCTTGGAGATCCATCCTGCAGATGATGGAGCAGGGCTCGGGGCCGGGGAGGAGGATGCTGATTCTTTGCCTTTTGATGGGCTTCAGCACTGAATTTCTATTTCTGGGGGTTTTTTATTTAATTTTTTTCATTTTTGGCAAGGCTATGGAAGGGCCAAGGTTTCCCTCCTCTCTTGTTCTCTTGCTGTCACCCCTGGAGTAGGGATCTGCCCTTACCTGTTCTCTATAGTAATATTTCAAGGATACTCATAGGCTTCAATCCAGAAGAGACCTTCAGGAGGAACTTGAGGTGCGCAGCATCTCATCCTCTGGCTGGCTTCCAGGTGCTGTGTTACAGCCATCTCGACACAAGAACAGGGAGCCAAGACTTCTGGGGCATGACTTCCCCTGGGGTCCCTGCTGGTGGTTGGATGGGGTAGGGGAACCCTCTCTTTGCCAGCACCACCTCCTCATGGTGTCCCACGGAGAAGGCTCTGAATTAGGGACGATGCCAGCGGTGGGGCTGACTGCAGTTTCTTCCTTCCAGCATCCACTCTAAGGAGATCTTCCATTCTCTGACCATCTCCTTCTCCCGCTGCTGGGAGTTCCTGCTCTGGATGGATCCAGCAAATTATGGAGGTATCAAGGGAAAAGTGGATTCTCGCATCCACTATGGAGAGGTAAGAGACTGGAAATGCTCAGAAGTTCCGAAGCAGGGTGCTGGGGGGCTGAGATGAGTGGGGAGGTGTTGGCTGGGCATGAGGAGCCGCTGTGATGTCACTGGGTCCTCCAGAAGGACACCAGCAAGAGTCAAGTGTTGGAGGAGGAGGACAGCGAGGAGGAGGAGGAGGTGGCGGTGGGGGAGGAAGAGGAGGAAGGGGAGCCGAATGTGGAGGATCTGCTGGAGAACAGCTGGAACATCGCGCAGTTCCTGCCTCAGGCCGCCTCCTGCCAGAGTTACTTCCTGATGATTGTGTCAGGTGAGCTGTCCCAGGGTGGGATGGGGCCACTTGTGCCTCCGCAGTGGCAGGGAGAGCCCGCAGTGGGGCAGCTGCGGGCACAGCTGGAGCCCTGCCCATGCCTCCCCAGCCTACATCGTGGCCGTGTACCACAGCATGAAGGAGGAGCTGCGGCGCAGTGCCCCTGGGAGCACCCCTGTCAAGAGGAGGAGCACCAGCCAGGTGTCCCAGGAGGCACTGGGAGAGATGGGGGCCATGCCTGGTGAGTGCTGAGCCATGGGGCAGCCCTGGAGCCACCGACCTTGTGGCCCCTGTATGCCACCATATGGGTCAAGTGCTCTCTGCTCCATCTCTCTAGGCATGATCACCTTCTCACAGGATTATGTGGCCAATGAGCTCACTCAGAGCTTCTTCACCATCACCCAGAAGATCCAGAAGAAGATGGCTGGTTCTCGAAATGCCACTGAGCCTTCAGACATGTTCCCGGTGCTGCCTGGCTCCTACTTGCCACTCAACAACCCAGCTTTGGAGTTCATCAAATACGTTTGCAAGGTCAGCAGTTTAAGCCAGGCCCCATTTCTGGGGGTTTGTGATCAGGGCTCAAATTCTGGTCCTCGTCCACTTTGTCTTGACCTGTGCCCAAATGAGGTCCTGAGGATATGAGCTGCCCTGGTGAGGGCACCGTCTTCTCTGCAGGTAGACTCACCTGGCTCTTATCCTCATAGGTCCTCTCCCTGGATGCCAACATAACCAACCAGGTGAACAAACTGCGCCGGGACCTGCTGCGTCTCATCGAGGTGGGCGAGTTCTCAGAAGCTGCCCAGTTCCGGGACCCTTGCCGCTCCTATGTGCTCTCTGAAGTCATCTGCAGGAACTGTAACTTCTGCAGGGACCTGGACCTGTGCAAGGACCCTGCTCTCTCCCAGGTGCAGCTTTGTTTGTAGGGACATGAGACCCCAGCTTGGCAATGCTGGAGGCCGGTTCATCACATTACCTGTCTTCTCTCTCAGCTCCTTTGCTTTATAGCTCAGCTTGCTGCTGGTGACCAATCTCACCTAAAGGCCATTCTCTGTTCACCTCCTTTTCTAGCTGCTTGTGGCAGATCTGAGTATCCCTTGGCTTTGGCTGATGCTCTGTACTCTCCAGAAACCAGTTACCACCTCCCCGTGTTTGGGACTCCTGCTGCTCACCTCCCTTCTCTTTGCCCCTAGGATGGGTCAGTGGTGCCCGGTTGGGTCTGCTCCAACTGCCAAATGCAGTACGACTCCGATGCCATCGAAGCAGCACTGGTGGAAGCCCTGCAGAAGAAGCTGATGGCCTTTGTGCTGCAGGATCTGGTGAGTGTGGGACTCCCTGGCTTTGCCCATGCCCCTGGCTGGCTGAGGCCAGAGGCGTGCACTCTGCCCAGGCAGAGAGGTGAGCAAGGAGACAAGAGCAAGCCCAGAACTCTTTGACCTCAAGGTGTGCAAGAAGTGCCATGGCGTGAAGGAGAGAAACATGCCAGTGTACTGCAGCTGTGCTGGAGACTTTGCCCTCACCATCTCCTCCCAGGTATGCCTGCACCCTCCTGCCAAGCCCAGTCCTATGCCAGCAGCTCCTAGAGGGACAGCGAGGAGCCCTGCAGTGCCCTGTTCCTTCTCTGCCTCTCCTCTAACTTCTTGTCCCTGGGGGACCTGCTCTGCCCGGCCACCTCCTGGAGCCCCCAGGGGTGCTGAGTTGTTCTTCCCTCCCTCTTGCCTTCTCCCCAGACC
>JAOEHX010006852.1:0-13856 GCA_025448015.1 Bolborhynchus lineola | reverse complement strand
ACAGAGCATTTATAAATAGAATGTATTTATAGATTATGTTTTCAATAATAATAATAGTTACCCAATGACTTTATCACCCTCCTGGGATTTGTTTTGACATTTTGATTTGTGTAAGTGTCGTCTGACAGTATATTAGGGGAATTTCTAAAGGCAAAGGGGATAAGGCAATGGAGGGACGTTTGTTTGCTTTTCCTTGTTGATGCCTTAGGAAATGCTTGCTCTGTTCTCTCCCCTCAGGCTCATCTCTTTGCAGAACTGGTGTATTCACGTATGAACTATTCCAGCTATTAGATAACATTAGGGAAAAGTTTTTGGTTTGTGTGTTGTTTTGTCGGTGGTGGTTTTTTGTTTGTTTTTTTGGCTGGTGGTTTTTTCTTAATACATACAGTATCAATAGAATGAAAATATGTAGGGGGGTTTATTTTTAAGCTTTGTAGGAAGGTTCACCCTTACTTTTAGTGCCCAATTTGAAGGGAAAGGTTGTGACTCATTTAGGTCCCTTGATTGTCTGAGCTAGAAAAGGCAGTATAGATTAAACTTCATTTTGTGCATGTACCAACTGCTCACTGGATGCTCTTGTGTTTGTTTGTTGAATCTGTGACAGAAGAAATAAAATGCAGTTAATTGCTGTCAGAATCTTTTTTCCTTTTCAAAAGCTTGAAGACAGAAGCACTAGATACTACTGCAGTGCCAACAGTGTGGAGTCAAACCAGGAAAACCCAGCAGTGAAGTGTTTAAGCAACTTTGACTCAGACACCTTACCTGTGCATACTGATTCCCCATCTGCCTGCTAAATGTCAGCTTTCTTGTGTTGTGCTAACAGAATCCAAAATCTAGACATGATCACTGATTTGGGTGCTTGCAGCTGTAGTTGTGATTTTTGGTCTCCTGACCTTGTGTTAAGATCTGCCACTGTTTTTTCTTCAGTGAAAAGGAGATTGAGTATGCAGTGCCTGTCGTTTCATCATTTACATATCTAAAGCAGTGAAATATCAGACATTTTCACCAAGTGCAGCTGCTAGAAGTTTTATTGGAAAGGTCGCGAGCCAGAAGGTTTGTTACACATAATCAAGGCTCCTGGTTGCATTCCTTCTATAATCTATATGAAAATACTACGTTGCTCACCTCTCTTGCATTGTCTGATGCAGCATGTATTTAGTCAGCAGAGAGTTTTCAGGCACTTCTCTGAGTGTCATACTGATGGAGACACAAGTGGGACTACAAGTATTACGTTCAGCTGATGGCCTGATTCTGCTGTGTGCAAGATCCCGTTACAGTGAGATTAAATTTTGCTTGTAAGTTCAAGATCAAATGTTTTAACTCAGTGACAAGAGTTTTCCCAGCTTTCTATTCCTGTTTGCCTAGCAGATTGCTGTGTGTGCATGCAAGTCATCTGAATCATAGAATGACAGCATAGTTAGGGTTGGAAAGGATCTCAAGATCATCTAGTTCCAACCCCCTGCCGTGAAAACATTTTCGGCGTTTTCAGTGGAGTTGGTTCTTGAGGCCATTCTTTTACTTCCAGTTATACCCAGTTTCCCTGGCCCTTGCACTGTCTTCACTCACAAGCTGTCATGGTCATCAAGCGGCTGTGTGGTGATCAGAGAAGGAGGAAAAGGTGGGTTTAAGACAGAGCAACAGACATAGGTTGTGCTTGCAGTGTGCTGCGCAGTCCTGTTACCCTGAGGAGACGATGAAGGAGAACCTACCCAGGGGACAGTGGCAGTGGCAAGGGCAGGGCCGGGCTGTGATGATAGAGAAGCTCTGGTGCAAATTGCAGTCCCTGTGCCAACCCACTGTAGTCATTAGTGACAGAGGGAGATAATTATGGGCCTGTCCTGTTGAACATTTATTACTGGTTATTTGAAGTCCCATGTGGTAGCTGTAAATAAAATTACTTTTCTCTGAATGTTTTCAGTCTGAAGTCTCTGAATGAAATCCATAAAGCGGCTGTTGAGGTATAGTTGAAAGGGCTGCTGCCACTGCAAGGTGACAGTAGAAGTGTTTACAGATTTCATGTGAATGTGCTTAGTACTTACACTGGGAAGATGAATACAAATAAATACCGTAAAAGGGTGGTGTTTGATGACCTCTTCAGTGCTTTCATGATGGATTGTGGCTTTATAAAGCCACATACAGTAAATGCGGAGTGAGTTCCTGGAGCTTTGGACAGTGGAGGGGTATTTGCTCCCTGAACAATCGTACGGGCACTCCTGCTATGCATAAGTCTGAGTACAGTGCTTGAGAAACAGGCATTGTCTCAATTTCCCTTTCCTCAGCCCTCTCGCTGCCCTGGTACTTTGCTGCCTTGCTGGGAAGCCGGGTATTGAACTGCATCAGGAGCCTCGTGTGGCAGTAAAGATGACCTGTGCAGGTGATGGCTGGGTGAATGTCCAATGAATGGGGCACAAGGCAGGTTCAAAATGAGCATAGGTTTGTTGAATCCCTGCTCTGCACTGTTTCTGGAGGCTGTCATGTCCTTCAAAATCTGGGTGTGTAGTAAAAGCAGAAGTCATCATCTGGCTGCAGAGAAGAAGGAAGCTTTAAAATATATCAGTTGGTAAAGCTGTGCTTCTGGGTGGGCTGTGACAGTACATCTGAGGTGTAAAGCAAATCATGTTGCCTCTAGGTGTACTTACGTTTACTGTATGGCCAATAACTGTGAGCGTGAGCATTAACTGATAACAGTGAACTGTTACTGCAATGTTACTGAAGACAGAAAAGAAAGGTTTCCAGGGAGAAGTAAAATGTGTTACTGTGCCGACTGTACAACTGAAAAGCACAGAACGCTTTGGGGCATTCCAGACCTTCAAGTATGAAAGCGGATGGAAAGTTTCATCTGCTATAACAGCCACAGTGAGGTATTTTGGTTCTTGGATTTAGTGGTGTCTGGTTAAGAACCTCTACCTTTTTTCTCCAGTCCATCCTGGGAGATGAAAAGCAGCCTTTTTTGCAAAGCAGAAAACCTGTGAGCAAGGAGAAACCAGGAGCAGAGCCTAACGTTCAGAAGAGATGGTAGAGTTCATGGGGATATTTAGGATAGGAAAAAGAAGAAGTAAGAAAGCAGGAAATAGCAGGGAGACCACAGATGTATCAGTGGGTGGGTACTGAGGAGTGAAGAAGATATTAAAACTGAATGATGTCTTGGCTCTGTGAGCACATGAGGGAGGAGGTGATGCTCATAGTCCAGATACACAGCATTGATGCTCAATGAACAGCCTGTACAAGAGTTACCATTGTCCGTAACACACCTAGTTCAGCATCTTGTCTCTAAGGTACTGAAGGTCAGTAGGTACCTCAAAAGGCTGTTTGAACCAGAAAGAATTACATATGACATAATCTTCTCCTCTCATTAAAATCTTTATTGAATTTTTTAATACTTAGAGATTGATTTAAATCCTGACTCGTGATCTTGTCTTAGTTCTGAACTTCTTTTGGTGTGAAATAACCATATTAATTCTGGATATTCTTGGATATTCTCGTTATCTGTGTGCATGCCTAGCCCCTGTTTGAATTCTGATAAATTGCTTAGTGGCAGCAGTGCTTTATTTGTGCCATACATAAAGTATCAATTTTCATAATTTTTTGTCACATATATATTGTTAAATTTAAATTTTTATACTTTTAAATTTTCACCTTTCAGCTTCGCTGTTCTTATAATCAGGCAGTGACTGTTTCTAGCTTACTTACTCTGTTATTAATTTAAGTATAGTTTTTAGTGTTGGAAGTGTTTCTCTCTTTTCTGGACTAAATAATGCAGTTCTGTCCAGACTCTTCATACAGCAGTTTGTCATTGCCTCAAAGGCTTGCTTTCGGTAATCACCCAAATTCCACAGAACCCATTTTTAAGATGTGCTCCCAACCTCTGCATTATAATCCAGCTAATGCATAGAGCACATCTATACAAATGTTATTTTCAAAGATAACAGTGTCTCTTATTACTGTTGCAGTCTACCACTTAAGCTTTTCTTGTCACAGATGTTGTCTGCATATTAAGCAGAAATCCATAGTGAACTATATGCAGTAGTGTCCAGGCCCCCTTTCCAGGTTTTTGCCATTAACAAAACATGTTTATTTGGATTTTTCTACAGTGTGTATAGTTCCATTTCCCTGCGCTCTGCAACTGTTTGTGTTTAATAGCATCCGTCTCCTGCTGTCATTGTGTAAATTCAGTTAATACATTTAGTTATCTTCTGCTGAACTTCTTTCTCTCAGCCTTCATTTAGCTAAAACAAATTACTGGGTGTCAGCTGAATGTTTCGCTCTTTGGCTCTTCACCTCTGGAATTCCAGATCATTAGCAAGTATGTTATTAAGAAAGTATTAGTAAGGTTAATACTAGCTCTTTTGATCTAATAAAGTTGTGTATTACATAAAAGCAAGAGTTAAACCTTCTCAAACTAGGTAATCTCTTCAGCTTTCTTAAGCTGTGTTCAGGGTTCATAGCTGGGGTGGTTTTGGCAAGCAGACACTGATTTTCCAGCTCTGGCTGTTAATAGCTAACTTTTTTCAGTTATTCAGTTGGAACACTTGGTTCAAGAAGAACTACAGCAATTACTAACTTCTTCTCCTAAGGAGGGGGTGTGGGAGTGAGCCCTCTCCTGATAAGGTGGAAAGTAGCCTGAAAGCAGAGGGGAATGAGAAGATTCCTTCCTCTGCTTTCATCTGCCTTCCCTGCCCTGGACACTTGCTTCCCACCGGGACACTTTCAGACCCCCACCTCCAGTAGCAGTAAAGCTTGTGTAGATGAGAGATGTGTGAGAGATTAGAAATGAGATGTCAAGACTGGTGTTCATTTGTATGTGTGGGGAGCTTAAGGTTTCAAACCAAACATAATTTCATCTGTTGCACTGTAAATTGCAAGAACTAATAGGAATTGACTACCGTAATTTCATGGTCTTCTCTGTACACACAACTTAGTAATTACGTTCTAGACATCTGGTCTTTTACATCTTTACAATCTTAATCATGCCGTACCGTTAAAGCAAGCATCAGACAGTGTAGTCGTCAGTGAATGTGGGATATGATGTTGTGATGCTCAAAAATACAATTCCTTTTATCACAAATTACTGTAAAAGGTAGTAGTGAAGGCGTTTGAATACAAATACTGTAATGTGTAAGTGCAGTGTAAATTGAACCAAATTCAAAAGTACTTAGAACCTGAAAATAAGACTAAAAGCTTGTCCAAAAACCACAAGTCATGTGGGAAACTCGCTTAAACTGCATGTGTCAAGGTGTGAATCTTGTGGGCAGCTTCCTGCATTGCTTGGTGCTTACTGTACGTTATGAGGAGCTTCTTTTCAGGTGCTTGCAAGTCACAGTAAGAATGTGATTTCTGAAGTGGTGGTGTTGTAGAGGAGGGAGCACTTCAAATAGTTAATGCTTTTGCTGGTTACATATGCAAAAGATGATGCAAGTGTGGAAACTAAGCTTGTAAAACCATAGGTCCTTTGCTGAATAGTGTGTAAGAGGATTGGAAATTCTTCCTAGGAAAACATTGCATTTATCTGCAGGAATTTGGCAACATCTACCGTTGTGAACATTACTAAATACCTGATCCAAGAGACTTCTCACTCGCACGTTTCATCTGTTTCTAATCCACTTGTATAGAAATAGACTCCATACTGGAGTTCCGATTTCTGTCAGCACACAAAAGCATTACTGTTTTTGCAAGACATTTTCTGTTGCAGGGAAATTCCTTTATTTAAAGTTATTTTCAGATACTTGGCTGGGAGATGTTGCTCATGCAAAAGATCTGCTCCTGAAATGGTTCCGATGAGGCAGTCTTTTGGCTGGAGTCACCATGATACATACATAGGAATTGGGAAAAAGTTGCTGGTTTGCTTACATTGGACAAACGGGCTGATACTCACAAAAAAAGGGATGAAACTAGATACCTCCTTTAAAACGATAGAAATCAAAGGGAAATCTTCAGTACTGTGGTTCGTATTTCACACGAAAATGCAGAATACTCAAAAAAAAATTGGGCATATGATGTGGAGGACTAAGAAATATACCTTGTGTTGAAGTCGGGGTAGAAAACCACATTAACGGAGTCTTTCAGAACTCTTTGGTAACATACTCGAAATAGTGCATGGGTTTTCTTTCGTGCTTTCTGGAAGATGAAATGCAGCATGGAGAAGACTTGGCACTGTAGGGAAGAATGGGGTTATTATATTTGCATGGGCACAGGCAAGAGATTGTAATGTCTGGACTACTTAAAATATGATGACTTTACAATTAACTTATTTCATGGCCAGGTGACAAATATATACGTAAAGGTAGTGTTGTTTGTGAGCATTTGACAGAGTAATATGTGGTTTATGTGGGGCAAAAATTATGGCATAAAAAAATTCAAGGTGCTCAAAAGAACTTAATTTGGGTTTTTCCTTAAAAAAACCTTGTATGTTTTCTGTCATTGTTTGTTTTTAAGGAAGGTCAGGTTTAATTCTTTTCTTTCATTTCCTAAGAACTTCTAAACTGATCATGTAACTAAATACTCAGTAGTTAAACATTGCCATGTTCTGACACACATGAGCATATGTACAGTCACTTTCAATACTGAAAATACAGATTTTGATTTATGTACATTGACTTGCTTTCTTTTGATGCAAGATAAAATCATTACTACTGTGAAATGCTGCTTTATCTTTATTGAAAGCTATCATTTACTCTAAGAGTAATTCATTCATATTATGCTCGGGGTTGAAATGTGACTCTACTGCTTTGGGCAGCTCAACTCCAAAAAGTATTCTTTCCCATCATATTGAAGTATAATTTGCATTGAAATGGAAAATGTCCCTGTATTTAAAATGAAATGTTTCGAACGTGGTCATGGTACCACCACCCATATTGACACTTCTAAGTCTTTTTCAGAGGGGGCCAGTAAAGTTGAGCAAGGAGAGGGACGTGTCTCCTTCTTTCCACCCTTCTGATCTGAGCATCTTCTGTCTCCAGGCCCTTTCCCAAGCAGAATGCTCTACTCTGTGGTTTTGCTCCAGCTCTGAAGATAGGTGTGCTGCTTTAGGGTAACCAGAGGCCTGAGTATATTGGGCAGCACAGGCTGCTACACAGAATTAATATTGTGGCTGTGGAGGTAACATCTATTCTTAATGCTTGGTATTTGGAGTTCTGTATAATACAGTGATATTGCTGTATAACCCTGGGGAGCATTTCCTTGTATTTTGAAGTTCTTCTTGATATTGTAAATATTTTCATAATCAGTATTTAAAGAAGAACTGTAAAGTAATTTTCACAGATCAGTGCAGAATTTAACATTCATTGCACTCTGCCTACATGCATGGTTTTGGAAGTTATGCAACCTCTTTTTATAGAGTTGTGTGTTGTGATCTAGGCTTGTTCAGTTACTCCTTAGAAATATAAGTGTGTTAGGAGCTATATATTATACAATACCTAGGTCATGACAAAGTGCTGTGTACCTTTAAATATAAAAATACTTATTTGCATTAAGGTTCAAGTAAAAAATGGCTTCTGTCGTTACGTCTGCTGACTTTCAAACTACAGAGTAGAGAAGGCTTAAGCTGCTGTGACGTAGGACCGGGCAGTCTGGGTGTGGAAAGAATTTGCATGGTGATGTTGCATATTTAGTTCACACAGAAGAAGACTGAAAACTGAGCACCCAACACAGAAGCAATTGCTAATGGCTATCTGCAGACTGCAGCTGTGGGAGAGAGGGAGGGCTGTGGCAGGGCATATTGTCCCCTTGGCACCGAGGGAAGTGCCCTTCCTGACAGTGGTGGTCATTATCCCACCTTGCGGAGGTGCTAGGTCATCATGGTGCATTTGCTCAAGCCATTTTTTAAGATGAGCTAACCACATTTTTTCTCACCTCGTCACTGGAAGAGACTGGGCCTGTTCTTCAGAAACATGACACACAGAAAAACCAACCTGAGGCAGACACCTGGCATGAAAGTATTTTGCCTGAATGCTGATTGTTTGGCAACATTTTAATAAGCAACTGGAAAACAGTATGTAGTAATGGGAATTCAGCTGCAGTGATTGCTACCAGATCCACCAAAAACAATGGACTTGCATACCAACCCGGACTTATGACCAATATTGTGATTGTAGGTAACTAAATGACCATGGAATCTGGAGCAGAGAACCAGCAGAGTGGAGATGCAGCCGTTACAGAGGCAGAAACCCAACAGATGACAGTACAGGCACAGCCACAGATTGCAACGTTAGCCCAGGTATAAAATCATATGTTGTAATAGTTTAACCTATTAGGTATTTTTTTAAGAGGGATAATGTCTTCTCATGGGCCTGAGAGAAGGTGCCGTTGATAAGGTTCTGAAAGAGGTGCAATGTATGGTTCCTTTATTGTTTGTCTTCACATGTGTAAAGCAGTAGAGATTTTTAGCTTCTCATCACACTAGGCTGTGTTAGCTCTGAAGAGCTGTATGTGTGTAAACTGAGTAATGTTAGCAGAATGATGGAGCATTCTTTGCCATACGACTGAAAGGGTTTTTTCTCAAAACATGTAATTTGCTCTCTTTTTTATATTGACTGGATTGTTTTGTTGTTACGTTTTCTTTTTAGAAACTTGTCTGTAGCAATCAGTTTTATTCTGAGGGAAAAACCTGAAAATATGGATAAACAATGCAGGAAATATGCAGATGGGATTAATATTCATTAATATTAATTGTAAGCATCATAATCAAATGGAACAATTCAACAGCTTGTGTTATCCTGTTGTCTCCAGAATTTCACAGAGCTGCTGGCTGTTTAGAGAGACAGCAGTAGATCATTTATTATCCCCAAATTATTTCAGAGAGACAAGAAATGTGAACCTAGCTACATCTCTAATTTTGGAACCTGGTTTCATTCTTGGGTACGTTCATGGTTGGCAGAAGCAGCCCCATTGTGTAAATGAGTACAGAATCTGTTCAGCTCTCTTCTGTAACTATTTAATTTTAAAACTATTTGCAGGCTGCAAAGAGCAAACAGGTTTTTTTAAATCTCATAGGTTGGGGAATTGAGTGTCTTCTAAGTGGCACAGGTGTTAAATCACGTATTTCATAAATGATTAATGTATTTTTAAAGTCCTCACACCTTTTGGTACACGAGATCTAGTACACTTCCATTCAAGTGATAGTATAGGGTTTGGAGCTGTTAAAATGCACAGGGTGACTTTGTTGTGCGAAGCTGTAGTGTGAATTTACAGGCCGCCAGCTGCCCTGCTCCAGCTTGCCTCTTTGGGCAGTTTTCTCAGTGTCTAACTTAGGCACAGGATGTAGGTGGTGTGACTAACACTTCAGTGTGAACTGAGTGGAAGTAGTTTATTTCTGTTGCAAAACCAGTAAGCTGCTCCTCACTTGGTATGCATTACCATTTAGTCCAGAAAAGCAAGAATGCTTTCAATTCATGTGCTAACACACTGACCTCCAGGTAGCTGAACTTGAAACTATGTGGTGGGTTGACTGCATTTCACTCAGTCAAAATTACCCCAGTACTTGAATGAGATTTCTTTCCAAGTAGGGCAAAGCTACACAGCTATGATCAAAATCCATATGAACCACAAAGAAATATATTTTTCCTAATTTCCTCTGTTGTCATTCACTGTATTATTTGTACTTTAGCTATTCCCCAGCCTTTATATTCCTTATGGAGGTGATATAACAGTCTAAACATGATTCCTTGTCTTGTTCACATCATGTTACATTATTCTGGTGTTTTAAATATCATCAGAAGCTTAGGCAAATCTAAATAACTAATTGTGTCAATTTCTTTCATCACCTCTTGTAAGGTCACGCCTCCTGTAAGCTTAGTTTAATTGCTGCATTTTAGTGAGTTCAGGGTAGTTTTTAGAGTCAAAAGGAAACTCGTTCCAGTTCCACAAGGTATGAGTCAGAGACATCTGCAGAAGTTACGCTCTGCTGTTGGCTTAATCCAGTCGCAGAGTGGCCTCCAGTTGATCAGCTTTGCCGTGATTGCCAAGGACTGTTGGCAATGTCAGACGTACGCTATTAAAAAAGGTTGCTTGGTAAAGCAATGTAATTTGCTAGGGGAAGGTGTGCTTGTGTTAATCTCAGCCCTGGTTCCTCTCAGATGGAGTGAAGTACCACCATGTAATGCTGCAGCTCTTTTCCTGAAAAAGGAAGGTAGAAGCAAACACAAGTTTATGGGTTAGGGAGAGACAGCTGTGGAGGAGAGAGGTCTACATGTCATTCCCTTTAATTTTGTTGTTAAGCAAGATTTCCTTGTAGGTGGTGGATGTTTATGGAAATGCAGAGATGAGCTACTGCACCTTTTTGAGAACCACATGTTCATGGGGACAGCAGAGGATTTACTTCTGCATCCGGTACATAGCAGCTCTTTGAGATTAGGTAGGACAGCAGTGCAGCCCCTTCTCACATTGTAGCTACATGGGTAGAATTCCTTGAAAAGGCTGTTGAACACTGGAGGATTGTTATATTTTCCAAACCTGGGCATCTAGTAGAAGGCTGGCCAGTCAGTGACCCATAGCTTGGCTGAGGTCTGCCAGAGCAGCTCACACATCATAGTCTTCCCTGAGGGCTGTGATGGCATGAGTCAGATGCAAACTGAGGGCAATGTGCATTGGTACAGCAGCGCTGGCCCCCTCCTGCCTTTCAGGAGCCCCTCCAGCCATGAACACATGTGTCGTGTCACCAGCAGTTGCTGAGTACTGGATGTGCACCAGCGCATCTGCCCAGCCATGTAGCAGCCTTGGTGCATGGCCCTTCAGCTGCCCATAATGGTTATGTGACCTGCCAGAGTCAGACTTCCCAGCATGATGTGAACAGCTTTTTGTGGGTATCAGTGCCATCAGAGCCTGAGCCCCTGCCCAGGACATGGGTGGCTGTGCATGCAGTGCTAATGTACACTGCTGAAGTCTTTAGCATATCCCTGTTGGCGTAGCTGCTGTGCCTACAGGTCTGCGCTGGAGAGACGAAGTTCTGTTTAGGAACTGAGTGTTTAAAATACCAGCAATTTTTCCTCATAGAAATTAAGACTAGAATCTGTGTTGACCTGTTACGCTGAATCACAGCAACAGCCTACAAGCCATTTGTTTCCCACTGCAAATCCATGCCTGACCACATGATCGGTTTTCTTCATTTAAATGGGCTTTGCCAGCTACTCAGTATGGTTTAGTCTCTGGGAAGTCCAGAAGATACGGCTCCCTAAAAATTTTAACTTCGTGCAGCTGGCAAGCACTTTGCATTTTCTTGAGTGAGAACAAAAATAGCTCCACTCCCATATGCTTCTGCCTTTGACTCAGCAGTGTCTGTAGGAGTACCCCCAAATCCTAGCAGTATCTAACTGAAGTAAGGGAAGGGTACTGATGTGTTTTTATTAGGTTACCTCAGAATAGGGGCAGTTGTGTTTCTCTCATTTTATCAGTGGTTTTACAAACGATGTTTTGAGCCTGCAGGAATTCTGCATTAGATTAATTCGTAAAGTAGGTCAGATGTTGGGTTTAGACAGTTCAGGGGAGTTTATATTGCACTGAAACATTTGGGTCATGTAACTTGGGTCTAGAAGACACATAATTCTTTGACCACGGTGTGTTCTTGGTAGTAAAATATGAAGGTTTTGTAATAACCTAATCTATGCTCACTGTCTCTTCTTTGCAGGTATCTATGCCAGCAGCTCATGCAACGTCTTCTGCGCCCACGGTGACCTTAGTTCAGCTGCCCAATGGGCAGACGGTTCAAGTGCATGGAGTAATTCAGGCTGCCCAGCCATCAGTTATTCAGTCTCCACAGGTCCAGACAGTTCAGGTACTGATGGAAGAAATTCCTAATACGTGAACTGGGCCTTTCAAGTACTCCTGCCAGTTCACGGATTTCTAATGTGTTTGTGTCCTAGATTGTGGTTTTACTTGTATAAACTTTAAGAGCATATTGAAGGCAAAATCTGTACAGTATGTGCTGCTCTGTGACTTGTTTTCTGTTCTGGTTTAACCACTTTTCACTTTCAAACATTGCTGAGTTTCATTTCTCTCTAGAACTTGGTGGGTGAGATTAACAGCATCGTGTTTTTTCTTACAGTGTTACTCTATTTTTTGTCTCCATTGTATTTTCATACATTTTTGTTGAGTAAGTGTTCATACTATTCTGAAGTGAGCAAAATGCTGTGTTTTTTAATAACCTTTAATCATTACTGAGGCTGATATTCTGGAATGAGAGGCTTTGCTACCTCAAAAATACTTGCATTAGTTTACAAAATAGGTATCTGTTAATGGTCCTTAAAACAAACCTGTCAGTCCTCTCATAAAAACAGGTTTAAAATTCACTGGTGAACTTTGTTTGCCTTGTAAAGCCTTAGCATTTTCTACTCTATAAAGCAAGCCAGATAATACAATATGATAAGGAACACATAAGAGACAAGTAGTCCGAGATCTGTAAAACCTATAATTTATTTATTTATGTATTTATTCACTACTTTAAACACAGTGATACTGAATGCAGAAAGAGGAGTTGCTTGGCATACAGTGGCTACACAGGGCAAGGATTTGTGCATCATTCCTTTGCTATTAGTACAGTGAGCACAAAAAATGTTTCATTTTAAAATCAGGTCATTCTGATCATAATCTTTGTTTACCCCTTGTCAGCTTTAGTGCTCGGTTTCTGGCAGGCTCTGCCCCCCTCAGCCATTGGAGTCAAAAGTTTAGAGTTTCAATGTATTGGAGTTACGCAGTGTTCAGATAAGTTACTAGCCCAGGGGCGGAAGATAAGACACTGACAATGAAACCATGCTTGGAATTCACCTGGCTCAGTGCAAAGACAGCACGTTTGGGTATTTAAAGCCTGGTGGTTCGCTGTCAGCCTCGGACCTGTTCAGGCCCTCTTATCTGATAACTGAGATGTGGGCGCCAGCAACCTTATTGAGCCTTTAGGAATATTCGCTACAGTGCATAAAATGACAGACTGTGAGGTAAGTTTCTCACACAAGCATTTCTCTGTTCATTATCACTAGCTTTTGTATATTTGTCACATGAGTGTAGTCTTCTGGAAAACAGTCCCTATTTTTATGTATCGAAGATGCTTTTACATTTTTGGTACTCTTCAAATTTCAAGATATTAAAAGGTGATTGATACAAACATTTTAGCTTTCCTTCATAAACCTTTGTCTTTTTTTAGCACAGATGTTCAGAATTGCAGCACTGGATTATTTTTTAGCATCTTTGTGTTTGACATTTTCCTGACAATTTCCCCCCAGCATCAGTCTCTAAGACATTATCTACCCAGTGATTTATAAATTGATGTTTCTCAACTTCAGGTGTATTTTGCTCTTTTGTTTCCAAACATTTCTGCTTTCTTTATTTGGTTGTATTTATTCTCTCCCTAAATTTTACTAAAAAATCTTTCTTAGTTTCCTTAAAAAGATGGAAACAAGGAAACATGGAAGACAAAAAGTGCATGGAATTACTGTTTAGATTTTCTTATTAGAGTAAATTATAAAGAGCATTCGCATGTGTAGACAATTGTCAGGTCATCGATCACTGGATCTTTTCCTGAACAGCCTGTCCTTTCTGTTTATTGACTCTGTAGAAGCACTATAGAATTCTTGTAATGTTTTTCAGATGATGTCAGCATTTCCTCAAAATAAAGGTATTGGAAGTGTCTGGTACTGTCCTGGGTTCAGCAGTAGCAGTCATTTTTCTCCTTAGTAGCCGGTGCAGTGCTGTGGTTTTGACTTTCAGCCTGGCAACAGTGCTGATAGCACCGATGCTTTTAGTTGATGCTCAGTAATGTTTACTCTGACCAAGGACTTTCTCAGCCTCATGCTCTGTCAGGGAGGAGGGGAAGCCGGGAGGAAGCAGAGACAGGACACCTGACCCAAACTGACCAAAGAGCTATTCCATACCAC